>JANEHU010004248.1:0-80993 GCA_027563435.1 Nasonovia ribisnigri | reverse complement strand
CTACCCGACTTTCCATTTATAAATATTAGGTATTCTGGGATATATTTTTTGTATAATGTATAATTTGCATTTTGAATCAAAACTATCTTGTGTGTGAACAGACCAAATAATGGACATTAATTTAATACTAAATTATCAAAGGTAATAAACACATTAGTTATCAATAATTTTACTAGAATATGAACAAATTTCCGTAGTGTAAAGTTTTGCAGAATTTGGGTAAGGTCATAACTAGTAAAAAATATCAACACTTGATATGTCCACAGCCCAAGATAAATTAATAAAAATTTAACGAACATTAAACACACTTTACATTATTTAGGTACTCTAGATTACAACATATTTTTAGGGCTATGGATGTTTTAAAAAATAATAATCTTTTTACTTATTTTTGAAATTAGGTGAGTTTTTAATTAATATTTTATGATATAAAATTATTTTAACATTGCATGAAAATGACATACTCATATTAAAAAAAAAAATTTAAAATTTTTCAATTTAGATTGGTAAAAACTCCATAGCCCTACAACTTATGGTCTACTTAATAGTAAGTCAATAATTTAAGGTAATTGTTTAAACATAAAAACAATGTTATCAACAAATTTTACAAATGTAGAAGTAGTTAGCCTTGATGCTGCACACTTTTTCTTTATCTAAATGCAATTAAAAAAAAAATTATTTTAAATTATTTAAAAAATTTATTTATTTTATATAAAAAAAATAATATATTTATACATACTTAATTGATTCTGTTGTCAATTTAAACATTTAAACATGTTTCATTCCATATTAACTTAAAAAGTTATCAGGTAGGTACTATATGTGACTGTGAGAAACCAAAAATAACAATTTTAATTTGTTCTACCAATCTAGTTATAGATATTTGAATTAAAAGTTAATACAACTAAATTCAATTGAAATTGGAATGAAAACAAAATTAATTCCCTAAAAAAAATTATGATTAACATCAAATTACTTATAACATTGATTAATTTAATAATAAAAAAAATAATTGTACTTACATAGTTATTGTTTAGTCTCTTGTTTATTTTATTCCATATTAATTTATAAAGTCTTCAGATTGGAACCAGTAGCAAGAACCTATAGGTACCAGTGTGCAATATGAATTTGTATTAATTACTTGTCAGATTCAACTGTCTAGTGTCTAGTCACATTATTATAGTTCAACGTTATTTTTAATTAACTATACCAATTTTATTATTTGCCACTGAAATAAAATCAAAATATTTTAATTGTAGTTATAGATATTTTTATTAAAAGTTAATGGGTACTACTAAATTCAATTGAAATTTGAATTAAAACAAAATTTAATTTCCTAAAAAAATTATGATTTACATCAAATTCTGTAGAACATTGATTTATTTTATATAAAAAAAATATTTGTACTTACATAAATAATTGTTAATCTATTGTATATTTTATTCCATATTGATTTATGAAGTATTCAGATTGGAACCAGTATCAATTACCTATAGGTACCGGTACCAGTATGCAATATGAATTTGCATTAATTGCTGGTCAAATTCAACTGTCTTGTGTCAAGTAATATTATAGTTCACTGTTATTTTTGATTAATTATACCAATTCTACTATTTGCCACTGAAATAAAATCAAAATGTTCTAATCATAGTCTTCATTTATCAATAATATTAATCATTTATTAAAAAAAAAAAATCAAATTTTAGACTAAACTTACCAATAAAGTATACATACAAATAAAGTTGTCGGCAAAGTGTGAAATTTAATTCTCATACATAATAATGCTGATCGGATAGAAGTGTATAATATGCATATTTTTAATTAAATTTTAAACTAAAATAGGTACAACATTATTTAAAAAATGTAAAACATTATCAAAAAATATGCATTGGTTTAAATTTATATTTTAAATAATACACATAATTTAGTTATTACTTAAAATGTTTTTTGTGTTTAAACATTCAATGAATAATAATTAATATTCGAGATTCGACAATTAATTTATTTGACAACTATTAAACTAACGTAAGCAAAAACCACATGTTTTCAGAAACGACAGAAACTGTTTACTGTTTACCGTTTCTCGTTTACCTACAAACTCTTAAGAGATAAGACCGTATACCAAGAATCAGTAACCGGTGCTATATTATGTAACCATAATGGTAAAATGTTATTATCATACTTTAAATATGATACTGCTGACGATTCACTCGATGTTGTGAGTGGGGACAAGATAGGAAGGTCCAAATCGTGTGACCTTTGTACTTAATAGTTTAGGATTATAGGATTATTACTATTATGACAGTTTGGGTCATTAAATTGTGATATAATTTCGTTTTGACTTCTGGTTTTTACTGTTGGGTTTGATCAATTGCCCAGTAGCTGTAAATTAAACGAATATTTAAGCATAAATAAGTCGCAAACGGATTACTCAAATTAAATTCTGCAAACGTTAAAATTATTTTTTTCAGAATGTTTATAGATTTTCGTTATTGAAAATAGGTGTTGCCATTTGAAAATCGAAAGTTGATAGTGTTTTATCAAATAAAGAAGGGACTCAAAATTATCAAAATTATATCAAATTGTAAAACAGTAAAACCTAGAAAATTTAAAAAAAAAATTGTCTTAAAATTCCTAATACTTACCGAGATATTGACTGGTCCATGATAAAAGAATCACCCTGTATACCATTCATAAATATTTAGAGGTACCTATTTGTCTTATAAAATATATACAAAAGTACAAAACCGTTATTATTATTTTTTATTAACCATCAGTATTGCAATTATTATCGACCCTCTGTAAGACGGTGGCGGCTGATAGCTTGTCGCGCACAATCCACATAATATGTATTGTATTAACCACAATTCATAGCCAACACAATATTAAACTAATTTAAACAAAAATAAAAACGATGCAAATACAATTATAGGAAGATGTATTGTGTGCGTGCGTGTATAAGCCGGTCGGCGAAGTATACTAATAATAAGTAGGACCAGAATTTAAATGCACTAAACCTTACAAATGTGTTCTAAAAAACAACCAAAAATGCCCTTAAAAAATGTATTTTACCACAAAAATGACCTTAAAAACACCT
The DNA here is from genome assembly GCA_027563435.1 of Nasonovia ribisnigri. Taxonomy (NCBI): domain Eukaryota; kingdom Metazoa; phylum Arthropoda; class Insecta; order Hemiptera; family Aphididae; genus Nasonovia; species Nasonovia ribisnigri. The sequence continues at coordinate 77,896 of JANEHU010004248.1, read as the reverse complement.
TTTTTTTTATATTTTCAATTTGTAATTTTTTAAATAAGATATAATTATTATTATTTTATTAAAAAAAACTAAAAATTTTAATTGATGATTTGATACGCATTTGTTTTGGCCATTGAGGGAAAATATTATTCATTCAAAACATAAAAGTAACATAAACGTCACGGGACAACTGGCAGATGTGAAACATCGACATTATTTTGTAAAAGTAGTAGGTATGCAGAAAAGAACAAATTGGGATAGGTACGAAATATGTCATAATGATAAAAAAAATAATAATAACACAGGTTATGTGTACTGTAGTAAACAACACTGTATACACTACGGAGTATACACTATAGGTATCCGAGCTCAGTGTAGCGAGAGAGATGGCTTAACGCCGGATCGAGTGGGAGAAAATCGCACAGTCGATTGCGCACGGCGAAGCGTCCCCACACCGTACTCACGACTGTATAAAGCAGAGGTTCCCAAACTGTGGGTCGTGATTATATTTTTGGTGGGTCACGCTATATTTTTAAATAATACATATTTTCTTCAATGTTCTAAGTTCAAATTAAGTTTTATCGTCAATCGTCATATGCGAGTGTGACGATACAAGTTTACAGTGACCGTGTCAAAAAGACGCAACCTGATTAATAGTTATTGAAAAGATAGCAACTGAATTCACTAAAAAAAAGTCATTCATTGTAATTGTGGGTCACCAAATTTTAAAAATTCCCAAAATGGGTCGTACAGTAAAAAGTTTGGGAACCTCTGGTATAAAGACTATATAATATATATATATATATATCATCATGTAACGTCGCCACGCCAGAAATCGGTTTTACGTGTGGATATAGATGTTTCACATCAACAAATTATATAATTGAATTTAGGTAAAATTAAAACTCTTAGGAAGCCTATTGTACTTACCTACCAAATTTAGGGGTATCGCATCAAAGTCAATAATAAATTAAGATAAAATAAAAACTGAATTGAAAAATAAAAATTGACAATGTGTATCGAAAAATCTGATAAACCTACTTAAATATCCAAAAATAATGTATTCTGTGTATACTATTATATAACATAGTAGTATATGCACAATGACATTTTCAAATTCAATGTTTTAAATAAATTTATAAACCGCAAAAATTAATTCAACCTACTGTATAACTAATAGTAAATAAATAACATTAATATAATAATATAGACTGATAGGCTGTCTTCATTCAGAATAGTTTTTTGTTTGGATTGTTTTATCATTCAATTTAAATTTAACACATTCATTAAAGTTACCACTTATCCACCTTTTTAAACATAGAAGTCAACATTAAAAAATAAAAATTTAAAAAAATTTAAATTAATAGATTGTATTATATATTAAATACAAAAACGATTTAATGTTACAACTAGATATATTCATAAAAAGTATATATAGTAATTTAAAATTGTTACTGTACGGGCCGGGAGCATAAGATAATAATACGCGCGCCCGGTTACCTAACTTCTTGCGTAACGGCACGCACACACCGACCGACCTTTGTAAGTGTGTATAATGTATGTAGCACCCAACAGGAGTTGGACAGGGTCGCCGAGCAAAACCTGTGAGTGCTAGTATGTGGGTGGTGTGTGTATGTGTGTATATTAGTTGGTGTGGATAGTGTTACATGATTTTGGTCAATTATTGTTGTGATGTGTAATGATATGCAATGTTTATTGCTTTGCGATGCTTGCGGGTCGAAAATCTCGTGCACTAACCTGACCCCACTAGGCTGGCGCACATCCGAGTTTTTCGCCAGATTTGCGTTATTACGTTCATTACGTTGCTTTGAATAACAACTCGATATTTCATGACCAATTTTATCACAGTAACTGCAATGCAACGATCTATCATAATTAGAATTATTATTTGAATTCACACGTGTATTATTATTTATCGGTTGCCTACTTCCGCTTTGTCCTTGTCTATTATTCTGTCCAGATTGCCAACAATCTCGAGCAAAATGATTCTGTTTCCCACAATTGTAACATCCGGTGCCACTTGCATTTCGATTAGAATTATTATTACGCTGAATATTACTATTAAAATCTTGCCTATTATATCCGTTATTGTATCCGCCACGATTATTATTAAATTTATTAAAATTATTATTTCCGCCATTTCGATTATTATACGTGTTATTTCCGTTATTCCCCTGATTTTTATTATAATTATTATTTTGACGTTTTACATTTCCATTGCTTTCATTATTCACTCCTTCCTTATTAAAATTCTGTAACTCTACGTTATCCTGTAATTTATCTATTTTAACCTTGAAATCGTATTCAAGTTCCTCATCACGATCCATCTGCATAGCTGCCTCCAAAGTTTCTGGATCCCTAGCTTTTAATCTTAATTGCAAATGCTTTGGTAACCCGTTTATAAATACTATCATCGCGACCTTTTTATTTTGTCGCTTAACCCCTTTCGCTTCGCCGTCGTCCAGTTCTGCTGTACTGGCTTTACATAGTTTATTATACATTTCCTCAATTCTACTAGCAAATTTCGTTACACTTTCACCAGGAGCCATTCTCGCACAACTTAACCCTATTGTCAGTGCTCTTTCCGATACTCTATGTTCGAATGCTCCCTGTAAAATTGATTTTATTCTTTCCCAAGTATCTGTTTCCCTATATTTGCATGCTTCTAATGCATTACCTGCCAATTTCGAATTTATTATTTTTAATTGTAACGATCTATCCACAGATGTTACCTCTTTAATTGCTATTCCACATGTGCTAATAAATTCCGCCACATTTTTCGAACCAACGCATATTGGTATTATACTACTCCATTTATCAATGTCCATTTTATTTTTTCTTTCTACCTTTCCTGCGCTCTTCTTAACTGTTGATTCCAATTGTAAGTGTTCTACAGTAGGATCAGATCGTAAACCTGTCCTCTTAGACTCTCTATTATCAGGTTCAAGTGTTTTATTTAGTAACTCCTTCTCCCTTAGTTCCTCCAAATACTTTTGTCTACTAGATTCTTGTGAATTCTCACACGATTCTTCAGTATTCAAATCAATTAACGCGTCTGTTTTTATTACTTCCTTTTTATCTTTATCGTTTACCTGTACCCCTTTTTCCTGTGTACTATTTTCGCATACTGATTCATTCGCAGAACTACCTGAATCGTTATTCATAAATATAATTTCCTCATTAAAATATATTTAACTTGAATTAAAGTATTTTTTTGTTATTCCCGAAAAAAAATCTCTTATGTATTTACTACCACTAATACACTTTTTATTTATTCTTATAATTATTTATTCCTTACGACAAAAAAAATTCCTATATTCATTCATAAATTAAATAATAAATGTATTTATTATTTACGTATATTATTCCGCGTCGTTATTATTTCGAATAGTTCGTACTTGCGTAACACAAGGTCACACTACAGCGACACCTTTATTCCACTATTACTACCACTATTCCGTGATTGAATATTATGTATTATTTTCGGTTAGCTACTCCCAAAATTCTTTACAATAATTATCTAACATTCTAACACCTTTATTATTTTTCCTATTTATTTTAATTAATCACTTTTAACCAATATACTTATTCTAATTATAATAATAGTTATTTAATTTCTTATAACAAATTATTCACGTATTATTTTATCTTATAAAATATACTCAATTATTTTTATCCAACACATTTATTTCTCAAATGTTTTTATTCAACACATAAGGTCTTACCACTTTGCGTTAACACAAAACAAACCTTTACTCAATATTCCCATTAACCAATTATTATTTATTCACTTAAATCTCACATTATTTTATTCTCAATATATATTCCAATCCATATATTTATCAACTTTATTCTTTTTTATTCCATCAACAATTTATTTCCCTTATAACCTTTTTTTTCTATTTATCCTTCACAATTATTTAAAACAAATCCCTTTCATTTAATTCTTACAACTTCATATATTTATTCTCAATAATTTTTCAAACCTATATTCCTTTTTATTCACTTTTATTCCATCAATTATTATTATTATTTTTTTTTATGTATTATTTTTATACGTCTATAATAATAATATAATTTCACCAAAAAAAAAAAATATAATATTTTATTTAACGTTAGTTTCCTTAATCTAACGGAGACGTGACCTCAAGCTACAATTCTTAATATTTATTATCAATTTTGTCAAACTTACGCAATTGCTGCATCTGCTACCCAATGTCTACTCATGTTTGCTTTAGTTGTCCGTGCCTCGCTGAGTCGCTCTCGTAGATTCTTTTTATGACCCGGAGTCGTTGAAAGGTGATCATTCCTCCCAACAGTGATCCTTGATAGACTCGGAGGGCCTCGTACTCGACTGCGCCAGATGTAGTAAGCCGACTCGCGAGATTACCAGATGAATTAGACAAGGGTTTGACTCATGTGTGAATAAAGTGTAGACAAGTTGTAATGCTAATAGTATGTCAAGGTATGTCGTTTTTCGGTGATTCTATGAAACGTCTGTGAAACGTTCGTCGGATAACTAACCAGAAGTTCTGCGACCAACCACCGACATCACTGATCGTTCATCGATCGTTCACTACACGGCACATGTAGCAAAATTGGAGTAGAACCTAAAATATTATAATAAACGCAAAGAAATCACGTACGAGGCTGGCTGCGCACGCCGAAGCGTGATAACCAGTGAATTGTCATCCGAAGGAGACGAAACAGCGTAACAAAATGTAAGTGAATATCGTTTTTCGAAATTATTGAATATGCACAACAAAAAATTACACTTTTTATAATAACACAACAGTGTACGATCACACAGCGAACGTACGAAAAGCGACAACAAACCACAGGATGCTTGGACGCTAAGACGCCACGACGTGGAGCTCGTGGAAAAAGTAATAAAATTAAAACTGTCGAGCCAGTGGGGCCGCACCAAAGAGCAAAGAATATACGAATTTCTTTGAAACATCGTATCTAGGTGACTGTCTACCATTAATAATAACCAACAATTATTGTTATTATTATTATTTGCCTTATAATGACACTTAGATCAAATAATAGTAAATAATATGATCATTTTAAAAATATATTCTTATGAAAAACTGCTTAAAAGTAAAGTCCTATAAAAATTATTAAATATTATAAACATTTTGATAGGAAAAAAAATGCTTGTCGTATAATACATAGTAATGTATAATAAAATAAATGCATACATTTTTAAACGAGGCTAAAAATTTTACATACCTATTCATATTTGTCAATTTTATTTCTATTAGGTATATAATTTCATTGGTTAGTTAATAAAATATTGCGACACTACATCTCACTTTTGAGTATTTAAATATTGTATCATATAAAAATTATATATGAATATGATATCGATGAAGGCACCCGTTCATTGGGTTTTGAGGTTTTGATCGTTATTGAGATATTTAAATAAAAATATTTTTTTGACATGACTATGTAAAAACAACTTTTAAATTTTTTATTCATTGTATTTTTTTATTTTTCATTTTTTAATTCATTTTTTTAAATAGATAATTGGCCAATTAGATATTAAATCTAACTTAATTACAATATCTATAGTATATTAATGTATTCTGTACCACACCAAAATACACATAGGAAAAAAATCCCTGAAAAAAAAATCCCAAAACTGTACCCAACAGGGGTACAACTGTCAAAAATAATTACTATAAAAATATATTATACAATTTGATTGATAATTATTATATTATTATAATATTGATAAATAGGTATATTTTTATTACCTATATGGTATCACTTCTATAAATATTAATTTAATTATAAACAGGTACCTAACTTTTAGTAATAATAGTACAGTAAGTTGAATCTCAATTTCATAAATATAACAATAAAATTAAATAATATAATGTTTTAAAAGAGTTAATATTTTTAAAATAATCGTAGTCTCGTTTATGAATCCTAACATATTGAATGGTTTTTTAACTAAAGTATTAATATTTAATATACTAAAATTATTATAAATTGTATATTGGTATTTTGGTTTTTGGTATATAACTCTAAAAGAAATGACTGTAGATATATGAAATTTTGACTGAATATTTATATTAGAATTTTTTATACAGCATAACATTTTTAAAATATTTTGATTTATCTTGAGCATTTTACGGACATTTTCATTTTCCAATTTATTTAGGTTTTTTTTCTATAGATTTCTAAAAAACTATATTTGTTGGGTAAAAAAACTTGAAAATTTAATATAAGGCTCCTAATATATTGTTACAATAATAAATTAAAAATATTAAAATCCGTAGTCACAAATTTTTTTTGTAAGCATTTAAAGTTCAAATATTGACAAAATACGTAAAAATCACGAAAAATTGCAAATTATTTTGAGTTAGAAATTTATAAAACATTTTCTTTTTAAATCTAAGATTTGAAAATGTAACACATGATTTCATATAAGATTGCCTAAGTTTATCAAAAAAAAATATCTAAACCAAGTCAAATTAAATTTGAGCGTTTGAAGTTCATATTTTTACAACATTGCATATTCACTTGATTTCTCATGTAGCGATTTTTTTATTTTGTTGTTATTCAAAAATGAATAACTGTAGGTACTTAAAAATTTCACCTAATGTTTGTAATAACATTTTATATCCAGCATACAATTTTGACTCTTTTTAAGCTTTTTGCGGACCATTTCAAATTTCAATTACAGTAAGTTCCCGTTACAACGAACTCCAAGGGACCGAATTTTTTTTTCGTTGTAACGAAATTTTGAAAATTCGAATAAAAACAAGTTTAAAAACATTATATAATTCAAATACAAATATGTATGTAAATATGTATTTTAGTTTTTTTTTTATATAAATACCAATACACATTAATTTTTTTTGGGCCAAAAATTATGAAAATTAAATACAAGGCTCCTGATATAATGTTACAATGATATGTGAAAAATATTAAAAATACATAGGCATACATTTTTTTTATAAGCATTTAACGTTTGAATTTTGACAAAATTCATCAAAATCTCGAAAACTATCAATCATTGTAATCAAACAATTAAAAATGTTCAGTTTTTATAACTAAGGATTGAAAATTTAACACAAAGTTTCTAATAAATAGTAGGTACATACTGTAATCAAAAAATCTAAAAAATATATAAACACAGACATATTTTTCTACTAAATATTATCAAATATTCATCTACTTAATATTAAATGACGTTTCCAGTTGAATTGTGCCTTATGTTAAAGTATATATTATAAATTTTTTCCAGCATCACTGATCATTTTAGATAATATGAATAATATTAATTCAACTTACCTGCTACCGTATAATAACAATAGCAATATAATTTAAAATATCCTAGACTGACATACCGTCTCCGCTCAGAATCGTTTTTCGTATACAATGATATTATATCATTGAATTCAAATTTAATACCATCCATTATATACAGTGATCTACTTGTAACCTACTGTACAGCGGAGCGGCATCCAATTGACCCATTTTTGTTTTCTATATTTATATCGATGAGTAATAGAACTTTAAAAATTTTAAAATTACATAGGCAAGGTTTATTTTTACAAATATTTGCATTAAATCATGAATATTAAATTAATTTGCCATCATAAAATAATAAATTCTTATTTTTATAGACTGAACATTATAAACAAAATTCATCATAAGAAGTTCTACTATAACCAAAAAATATAAAACTTTAAATAAAATTAAAATATATATACATTTTTTTATAGATATTTTAAGCTTAAATTTGGACAAAATTAGATATTTAAACAAAGTTGAAATTTAGGTTATTTTGTTGTAATTCAAACGAAATATTATTGGGAACTCAAAACTTTTGAAGTATATTGTTATATTATCATATGAATATTTTTGGTTCACCTGTAGTAAAATAAATCACCTTAACAATTATCAATAATATCATAAAATATACTAATACAGGCTGACAGAAGGTCTTAACTCAGAATCGTATTTCATATAAGTGGTACTAGTTGAAAGTATTTAAAACACTGGTTATTGCGTAATAATGTAATGAGATTATATAGAAAATTTTGAGATTGGCGATGATTCAATCAATGTGATCTTATAAAATTAATAATTTGTACCTACTATAGGATACTATTTTATACAATAGATATAACATTTTCCAAATCTAATACTTTCCCATATAGTGCTTGTTGATGAACAATGCAGTGAATTCCAATTGATGGAGAAAGATTTCATTCAGACATTTTTGGGTCTATTCTTCCGATAAGTCCACTCTTAGAGCCTATCATACTTTTCGCATCATCTGTAGTGACACTAAAAAGATTTTCAAAATTAAGACCTATATTTTCAAATGTATTTAATAAAGCTTTGAATATATTTTCTCCAGTTGAAGTATCTCTGCAACGCTCCCAACTCTTCTGTTAAATCAAAATTTGCATTTACACCTCGTAAAAAAATTAGAAGTTGTGCCATATCTACCATATCTGTACTCTCATCTAATGCTATTGAAAATGTTTTACTCCGTCTTGCACTTGTTTAAAAAGATTAAGTCCTAGATCTTCTATTCGTCTAGTAATTGTTTGGCGTGATAAACTAACTTGTTCAAACAAACATTTATTCTCATCAATAACATGTAGCATAACACTTCTTCACAAATTCTCCATCAGAAAACGATTTACTTTCTTTGGCTATTAACTGAGCGACTCGATAACTAGCACAGACAGTAGACACGTTTTATTCACATTGTTTCTTAAATATATTTTGTTGAAAAGTATGATTTTTTTTTAAGAAATTAAATTTTTATACTCTTTCTGTTCCTATAAGATTTTCAAATTTGGCTTCATGTTTAGTTTCATAGTGTCGTTGAATACTATATTCTTTTAAAACTGCTATAGTTTTTTTAGTTTCTTAACATATTATACACATACCTTTATTTTGCCATTCTATAAAAAAGTAATCGCCTTCTCACTGATTTTTAAAAACACGTCAATTTTTCTTTTTTTTTTTTAAATATAATGAACTTTTACAATACACAACGTAATAACAACACTAACTCTATATTAGTTACGTCCTGACTCAGACGATTAATTACTGTACTCGTTGCACAACCAATATTATCTACATTCTACGCTGTAGATTCTATAGCCATCGTGATCGTAAAAAATAAGATAAGATACGATAATGCTAATTATATTATTAAATGATTTTGTATAGTATACAATATCAGTTCAAAAATAATAAAAATACGTAGGCAAAATATTTTTTATATAAGCATTTAAAGTTAAAATTTTGATTTTAGACTTGATGTACCAATGAAATTGACAACGTGAAAATTGCTTTGTAGTTATAAAATGTTCAATTTTATAGCTAAGGAACACGATTGCTCGTAAGTAGTTCATTCTGTAACCAAAAAATCTAAAAGATATATTTGTATACAGCTACTTCTTATAGTTACTTATTAGTTCAAATTTGAACGATATTACATATAAAAACCAAGAATAACGGTTTTGGTTAGACTTTTTTTTTTGTAATATAAAAATACTATTCGTGGATAATTTAATCTTACAATTTTTTTTTTAATATTTTTTTACAAACAATAACATTTTTTTGCCAACAATTAATTTAAATAGTTATTTTACTGTAGAACTAAACCTAATAGTAAGATTAATTAATTTACTCATAATAATATCATAAAATATACTTACTAATATTATAGGCTTAAATGATTTTTTCTACGGGTGCTGAAGATACAGGCCTTCTTTTGAGCTCTTTGTAAGTCATTCATTATGGAAAATCATTTTGGAAGTCGTAACTGGCTAATATTTCAAAAATTTGCAATTATGACGAATGGTTGAAAGGCTATTGACTGTTTTAATTTCTCTAAAAAATAATTTTTAGAGATTACGAATAAGTTTATTTAATTGCTATGTTACAGATTCTTATATTAGTCATGAGACTACCCGAACGATAAATGAAACACTATACGTTTGAATAAACACACTATAATAAGACTTTGAACTTGAGACGGCGCATAACAAATCGCGTATATTTATTTATTTTTTATTTCCCATAAAGAATAAATGATGATGAATTGTATACTAAATGTTCAAGCATTAGTAGGTAATTTGAATAAAAATGTAATCATTTTATCTACAACTAAATAATGAAAAATGTATAAAATAAAAACATCAGAGAGAGCATCATATTTAAGGAGTACTGTTTAGGCAATTCATATCACATTTACATTTGGTTAGGTCATCACTGGGTGTCATCAAGGGGTACTTTACCTAGTTTCTTTTTCTATAAATATTAATTAAAATGTAGTCGTTGGGCCAAAAAACTTCAAAATTTAATGCAACGCTCCTCACACATTGTTATACAATATCAGTTAAAAAATATTAAAATACATTGTCAAGATTTGTTTTTATAAGCATTTTAAGTTTAAATTTGAATAAAATGTATCAAATTGAAAACGTAAAACTTGCTTTGTAGTAAAACAGTATAAAATGTTCAATTTTATAGTATTGAATTCATATTATTCATATTATTTATATTATTGATTTCATAGTAATTATTAAATAATATTTAATTATTATTGATACTATTTGATTATTTTTCTAATAATTAATTAAAATAAAATAGTTTCTACATTTTTTAAAAGCATAGATAAAGTTAACTTAAATATCTTATGATAAAATAATATTAGAATAAGACTAGTTTATAAGAAAAGTACAGAAGTATATTATTATTACTATTATAAGAAGAGTAAAGACTGCAAACTAAAAATTATGATAAAACGACTAAATAATTTCATTTAAGTTAAATTTATTGATATTTGTATTCATTTCATATATTTAATAATTAATTTAATTTTACCTATAGAAAAACCACATTTTATGTTATTTTATTTAAACTCATTAGGTGTTATTATTAAAGGGAATACACTGTGTTTAGTAAAAAGTTGTTTTTATTTTATTAATTTATTATTTTTCTTTTCATATCTATAATGTACTATGAATTTTTTTTAATAATTAATACAAAATAAAAGCTTTTTTTGTTTAAAATTAAAAAAATACCAGAAATAAACTAGTTTTTAAGAAATATAAATACTTATAAGAAGAGCAAAGACTGTAAACTAAAAATTGTAATAAATCGATTAAATTATTTAATCAAAGTTAAATTTATTGATATTTTTTTTCATTTGTTTTCAACATTTTATTATTTATAAAGATCGTACAAAACATTGTAGCAATTTAACAGTAAAAAATAAAAATATATAGTATTTATTTTTTAATTAAATAGTTGATTGTGAATAATAAAAATCTAGGTCGTTTTGTTAAATGAGATGTTTAAAACAAATTTAAATCAATTGTTTTTTATAAAATATGAAATAAACAATAACCAAATATAACAGAGAAAAAAATAAATAACTAGGTAGACAAATTGTTATTTCTCCTTCCAACCATACCTTAAAAAAATCCAGTTATATTGTTAGGGTTCTTGTTAAAGTATCTTCCACATTGTAAACATGTTGTTATCTTTAAACATGATTATCAGCAAACACTGAAAAATAATACAAATAAATACATAGATATAATAAAATTATAGAAAGATACAAACCAACTGAGCTGTTGTTGGTATTGACTGTAAAATTGAATTTTTCTTATTATCACTCCAACTTGAATTAATTTGCAGTTTTCAGAAGTCTTAATTAATAAGAAATAGCTGCATTAGTCTGGATTGTAAGTGTTCTTTTTATCACTCATTTGCTCATAAAATGTTTGCTTTGTTTAGAAGTTAATGTGTGGGATAATGAGTGAAAACAACTCTTCACATACTACTTGACAAGTAATGTCTTTAAATTAATTTGCTGTATTCAGATCTCCAATAATGCAATCAACTTCTAAATCTGGATCAACATTGTCAGATTTTTCTTTTTGTAAATACATAATTTTTATACTGTACTTTTGTAAGTCATCATCAACACCAAATGTGGTTCCATCATTAGAACCGGCTTCTGCTTATGTTTTCCATACAATTCAACCCTGTCAGCCTCAACGCTTAGATCATCATTTTACCACCACCATGTTAAATTTTGCTTTCATAAATAATTTTTATTTAGATTTTTTAGACGTTTCCATTTTTATGTAAAACTAATGAACAAATAACTTGCATTGTTATGTTATTTGTACTATGACTACTTTCCTTACAATGGTGAAATTTTATTACATCTTAGATACTCTGTATACATATATATATGTTTCTACTTCCTTGCAATATTTTAGTTATCTGACAATATATATAGTTCATTATAGTACAAAAGATTTGTCAAACACATACAAGTAAGATAAGTGAACTAGTTTTATTATCTAAGATGTAATAGAATATAATTTAAAAGGTTATTGAGAACAATTTGGGAGAAAAATTTCTTTTGTACTATAATGATCTATATATATTTTCAGATAGCTAAAATATTGCAAGGAAGTAGAAACATATATTATATATATATGTATACAGAGTATCTAAGATGTAATAAAATTTCTCCATTGTAAGGAAAGTAGTCATAGTACAAATAACATAACAATATAAGTTATTTATTCATCAGTTATTATTCATTAGTTTTACATAAAAATGGAAACGTCTAAAAAATCTTTATACAAGCAAATGATAAATAATGAGAGGGAAAAAGAAAGTGAAGGGAAATGTTTTTTATGTGACAGCACATTTAGCAATAAAGGCAAATGAAGAAACATTTGCAAAAAGCTCATGGAGTGGACAACCGAAGTAGTGTATGTTTACTCAAATGTCCTTTTTGTGAACAAGATTGTACAACATGCTCAAATTTATATGAACACATTTCCATAGTACACACTGTAGCAATGAAAAAAGAATGTAAGGACTTTGATTCACTCCAAGGTACTTATATTAATTTGTAAAATATTATAGATAATTAATACATTAATATTTTTCATATAACAGAATTTAAAATATGGAAGAGAAATGTTGAAAAAGAAGATCTGTCTTTCTTTGTTGTTCAAAGAGTGGTTGGAAATAAAACATATTATGCTCGTCATCGGTCAGGTTCTTCCCGAAAAGAAGGTACAGGTAAGAGAATGAAATGGTCAGAAACTTGTAAAACTGGAAAAATTTGTCCAGCTGGAATGATATTAACAAATAATGAAGGTCAAGTGACAGTAGAATTTAGAAGAATACATGCAGGCCATGCATTAAACATGAAATTTTTATATCTGTCAAAAGAAGAAAGGGATGAACTGGCTGGTAGAATTAAATCTGGAGTGACTTTTGAACGTATTTTGGATGATATTCGAAAATCAGCATCTACAGCAGAAAGTGTTGATCGTTTCCATGCTGTCGACAAACGATACTTGCATAATATTGTAAGAGATTATGATTTAGACAGAGATATTGTACATACAAATGATGCTATTAGCACAGAAATATGGGTGCAAGAACAGATGTTACTTAAGGAGAAATCACCAATAATATATTTTAAAACCAGGGATGTGAAAAAGAAGGTCCACTACTGAAAGAAGATTTTATTATTGTAATTATGACACTTTATCAAAAAGATATTTTGGTAAAATACGCGACCGATCGAATTTGCATTGACAGCACCCATGGAACAACCAGTCATGACTTTCAGCTTACAACATTGCTTACTGTTGATGAATTTGGAGCAGGTTGTTCAGTAGCATTTTGTGTAAGTAATAGAATTGATTCGGTGGCTATGTCAAGATTTTTTTTGTCTGTAAAAGAAAAAGTAGGTTTAATTTCAACAAAAGTATTAATGTCTGATGATACTTCAACATACATAAACGCTTGGTCAAATGTAATGATAGAACCACAACATAATTTGCTTTGTAACTGGCATGTAGACAGAAGTTGGAGAAAAAATCTCAATAAGATTAAATCCCTTACTAAACAATCAGAAGTATACAAAGTTTGCCGTACATATAATGGAAATTATGGATGTAGACCAGTTCCAAAATTCTATAGAATGCTTTATCGCAATGCTTAAAGACGACGACGAAACAAAAGATTTTGGTAATTATTTTGAAAGTTATTACTCTCATAGACCCAAAGCATGGGCATTCTGTTATAGACATGATTTATCTTTGAACACAAATATGTATCTGGAAGCGATGCACAAAAAATAAAATATTGTTACATGCAAGGCAAACAAAATAGAAGAGTCGACAAATGTATTAGTTTGCTGATGCGCTTCGCTAGGGATATGATGTTTGAAAGGACAATACGAATGATGAAAAATAAACCTACATATCGGATGGAACAAATTTCACACAGTCGTCACCAAAGCGTACATATTGAAGACAGCAAAATAACAAATATTAACACACACACGTGACACGTGGCTCGTACAATCGGCGACATCAGATAAAAGTCCATACTCTGCTACAATTAATAACACAGAAAATTGTATAGGATGTCCTTTTGCATGTCCTAATTTATTGTCATGTGTGTGTCCATCAATTTGCATGCACATGTATTGATTACAAAACAAAGGAAACTTTTGTAAACATGTACATGCATAAATTCGAGTGTCCAATAAAAAATTTGAAATTTCTATTGGCGAAGACCGAGAAACATCAGCCTTTGATGAGCATAATCGTAATGTTGTTGAAGGAGTTCAAATAAATTCGGTACATCCAAATGAATCTGTTTCAATATCAACTCGCTTTACAGCTCTACTTAATGCAGCAGTAGGAGTGGCGAACACTGCAACAGATGAAGCCAAACTAAAAGGCATTAAAAAACTTGAAGACCTCGTGCAAATTTTACAACAGGGTCAAACAAATCCAATCAATTCCGGTTCATTTTTCCGAAAAGTATCTAACTTGCCAAGCCACAAAAATATTGTGACACAACCTTTTCATTCTACGAAAATAAAACATAAAGCATCAACTAACAAATTGACAAAACCAACAGAGGTACAAAAATCCTCTATTCTGGAAACGATTAATAGCGAAGAGCGATCGAGCCGAACAATACATACTGACTTTGATCATGTTTATTATGGTACTTGTTTGTTATCGCCCCTCCAGTACATCGCATAAAATTTATCGCTATTGCTAATCGTTTTAATCTATTTTAGAAAATGAGAAAACTTAATTTTATCATTTTTATGATATAGGATATTAGTTCGTTGCTGGCACTCGTTTACCATTTAATTTACTTATTACCTACTACTGAGAAATTCGAAAAATTAAATTTAATACGTTAAAATTAATTTTACTGAATTACTTACAATTGTTTCAAACAGTGATACTGGAATTAGCTTTTTACAACAACATAATATAATTAAAGTTAGTGAAATGTGTGAAAATTGCCATATAATGTTTATCAAGGGATCGCGATGGCGATGTCAGAAAAGAAGTTGCCGAAAGGAAAAAGGATTAAGAATTAATAATTGGCTAACTGGTTCTAGACTACCAATACAGACAATTGTCCATTTCATATACAACTGGGCCCGAGAAATGTCTTCGGTAACATTTTGTAAACGTGAACTAAATATGGGACAAAATGCTGTGGTTGATTAGAGTAATTATCTACGTGAGGTATGTGTATGGAAGCTTGAAAATAATCAAAATAAAGAGATTGGTGGTCCCGGTCTTTTTGTCGAAATAGATGAAAGTTTATTTGTGCGTAGAAAAAATAATGCTGGGCGTATTCTGCCACAACAATGGATTTTTGGTGGAATATGTCGGGAAACTAAAGCGTGTTTTATAATCAGTGTACCAGATCGATCGGAAAAAACATTGTTACCTATAATACAAATATATATAAGACCAGGCTCAATAATTTTGTCAGATTGTTGAAAAGCTTACAATAATTTGCAGCAAGTGGGATTCAAACATGATACTGTAAACCACACGTATAATTTTGTCGATCCGGACACAGGGGCTCACACCCAACATATTGAGAGGTTGTGGGGTTCTGCTAAATGGGGCAATAAAAAGCGTCGTAGAACTAACAGAAATTTTCTAGAATCATATTTGGCAGAGTTTATGTGGAGAACACGTCTCGGAGAACAAGACGCATTTGAAACTATCCTCAAAGATATTTCCGAATTCTGGCCTCCATTATAACTATAGATTCATAATATATTTTCTACATTTTTATACATATTTTATACTTTGTACATTTTTGAATTTAAATTTTATACTATACATTTATATATTTAAAACTATTAAAATAAAATAAAATAATATTATACATTGAAATATTTTTTTTTATTTGCGATGTACTGGAGGGTCGATAACAAACAAGAGTGGCGGGGCGATAACAAACAAGTACCTTTATTATGATGCCTCTTCAAAACCACAATAACTTACATAATACATACATATTATAAGACATAGATGTATTAAACATCTTTAATTTATTATTTACTATACATAATTTATTAATATTTTATACTTCTTTACACAATTTTAATATTTTTATTCTAACTTCTAAGTGATAACTATTTAATATGTGATAAATTGATAATATCTGTATTCTGTGATAACATTGTGATAAGGTGCACGCATGCGCATATTTACCGCGGAACTATAGCTGCGGTGATCCGCTCGTGTAATCGGCGACTGTCTACCATTAAAAATAACCAACAATTATTGTCATTATTATTATTTGCATGATCTTATGGGAGCATCGTAGCTGGGCACAAATCACCACCATCTTATAAAATAGCAAACCAAGTCCACAACAAAAATTTTTTTTGGAACCGTAACTTTGCACAATACCTTAACTCCACAAAAGATATTTTTTTTTAATTACTATTGTCATATTATAATTTTTAATAATTTAATTTCATTTGTCAGCTTACTTGTAGTACTTAATATAAATCACGTTAACAATTATTATCAATAGTATTATAAAGTATACTAATGTTACGAACCCCTGTTTACAAAATTAGTAATTAGCACAATAAGCACTTTTTTCGCTGTGCCCGTTGACGCAATAGCGAAATGCAGAATGAGCGTCGCCGGCAGTCGTATTTTACATCACACATTGGACTCGTGTGAATTCGTATTCAATAAAAGTATTTAGTTAAGTGAATCAAAGACTAATTAATTATTACCTAATAAGATTCTATGGGAATCTTTCCTAAAATAATATAGTGGTTTCCTACTTTCTTCAACGAAGACGAACCTACAAACCCGCAACGGATACAACCGAAAAGGGAACACAACAACTGGTGGCAGCGGTGTTCGTTTTCGAAGCAAATTATTTTCAATATAAAGAATTCACCAATAAAAAAAACACACACACATCGACTCCTCCAATGAAAAGGGAAGTAACTCGAATTTTATCATTTTTCACTTTTTGATGAAATCTGATAACGGATTTTTTTCTCTATCTCCTACGAAAACGGCAGTAACTTTACTATTCCAGAGAGGTTAGAATTCATAATATTAAAATATATTTATAATCTCACATGATAACATTTCCGGTGAAAAAGGACGTATCTTAAGTTACTTCTATTTTTAAATCAACATTCCCCGAAATAATGGAAGTAACTCATTTTTGTATTTTAAATACAATAATTTATTGTTAATTATTTGAATGCATATATTTTTATTTATAGTTTTTAATGATAGCATTGATTATAGTATTGTTATCAGCTAAGTAATAACATAAAATATTAAATAATAATACGATTCATAATCGAATTAAACTCGTAAAATATTTACCCAAGATTAAAGAAGTAACTCGAGTTACTTCTTTATAATAAATGATTTTTCCCAGAAAAAAAGAAGTAACTCGAGTTACTCCCTGAAAAACTTTTTTCCCCCTGAAAAAAGAAGTAACTTACACTTATTCTCCATCAAACATCTACTGTGGAGGTTAAAAAACAACAGAATTATGGTGATAATATTATATTCAAACATACAACAAGAGTACATAAATAAAAATTTAAAAAAAAATCGTTAAAAAATTATAATTAATAGTAATTTAAGTTAAACCTTAAAATAGCTCTACTGAAAAATGATAAAATTCGAGTTACTTCCCTTTTCATTGGAGGAGTCGACATCAAAACTCAATAAATAGGTAATATTTACAATATACAGGATATATTTTAATATATTAGGTTTATGTTATATTACTTCAGCTAAGTACGCACCAGCGCGCACCATACGTGCGATTAGTATATTATTAATATTAATCCTCGTCATCAAAACTAGCGTCCACGTCAAGTATTCCGCGAGAGGAGGCGCTATAACATCATTCTAGTGAGGACACAGTCAGCAGAGCGCACTCGCGGAATAAACATGCGGAAGAGACGCTACATTAAAGTAGTTGCGGAGGCTCTTTACTGAAATTCTAGTGAGGACGCGCATCAGTGCTTCAAACTTACGATTTTCGTAGTCAGCATCTTAAAGAGGTGCTACATCGTTGTAAAAACAACTCGCACATTAACGTTTATTCTTGTCAACATTTTTTTTTTATGAGCATTTAAGGTTAAAATTTGGACTGGATGTACCAATCAAATTGACAACGTAAAAACTGCTTTGTAGTTATAAAATGTTCAATTTTATAGCTAAGGAACAAGTAAGTAGTTCATTCTGTAACCAAAAAATCTAAAGGATATATCTGTATACAGCTACTTTTTATAGTTAATTATTAGTTCAAATTTGAACGATTTTAGTTAGATATTTTGTAGTAATTTAAAAACGTTATTCGTGGATACTTGAAGCTTTTAAAATATTTTATTATATTTTTGTACATACAATGACATTTTCAAATATTACCTTCTTATTAATAATGTATTAATGTACCTTGAAGGATCCAAAGGTTAGATTAAGTTCAACACTAGACTAGTACATACTACACTAGTACCGAATATATACTTATTTATTTAAAGTTAAATATATAATTACAATTATTGCTTAGTCATACATCTAACATAGAGGTATGAAACATCATTAGATAAACCTTATTAATGTGTGAAAAAGTAAAAAATATTTAATGGTAATAAAATATTAATGACAAAAATGAGATATACATTAAAAATACAATATTACCTATTTTACTATTATTAAATCAACATTAAATCTAGACTTACAGGACCCATTAATCAAACTATCGGAACCTATTGAGAGATATTATAATGGAATAAAGGAATGTCACACAGAAGGTATTTAACTGCTTAGTTCTATAATCAAGGACTAAAGAGTTAAATTTAATTAATAATACTGAGCAATTGATAATGCCTTTCAATGTTGAATGCTATTCATGTTGAATACAATCACATACTCAACAGCAATTTCAAGCAATGTGTTAAACATAGAACAGAGTATTTATATATTTTTTGACTGTAAATATAAATTTAAAAAGAAATTGTATATCTAAAATGAGTGTTAATGTTTAATTTGAATCACTGATGACAAAGACATGATAAACCATGATATTTTGTAGCAACATTCATTCTACCATTTTCAATAAGCCATCTACAAGTGGAATGGATATAGAGTCAATTGATGTCAAATATGTATCTGCTATTGCCAAAGCAAACTATGGTTACTGAGAAATTTGTATAAAACGCTTTGAGAAAACTAAAGGGAACTTCGGAACTGCATAACAGGATATTTTTAAGAAGAATCTTTAAAGAGGAGGCCGTGACAAATAAAAAAAAAGTCTTTAATAAAATTCAAAATGCGTAGTATTCCACTGAAAGATTATATGGAGTATAGATGATATAAATAATTTATAATGGTTAGGCAATTGGATAATGATTTTTGAATGCAAATTTAAACATTATGGAACCAGATTTGGTGTTAATGATGACTTACAAAACTACAGTATAACAATTATGTTTGTACAAAAAAAAAATTGACAAAGTTGATCCAGAGTTGGAAGATGATGGCATTTTGGAGATCTGAATACAGCATGTTAATTAAAAACATTACTTGTCAAGTAGACTTGTATTGACTTCTAAACAAAAAAACATTTATTGCTTATTTAATATTATTTGTTAAATGAGACGTTTAAAAGGAATTTAAATCAATTGTTTTTATAAAATATGAAATAATCAACAACCAAATTTAACAGAGAAAAAATAAATAACTAGCTAGACAAATTGTTATTTATCCTTCCAACCATACCTTAAAAAAATCCACTTATATTGTTAGGGTTTGATTAATCTACCAACTTTTCTATTTAACACTTTGAACAGTTTATACAAATCAACATCTATTTCATTCAACACTTGAAGAACAAACTAGACCAGTGGTTCTCAAAGTGTGCACCGCACTGCTGTATAATTTTATAACAATGGCGATGATGGAAACGATTACAATTATGTAAATCTTAATATGACAAAGGAAAAACCTTGGTTCAAAGAGAGTGCCGCGACCCAAAAAAGTTTGACAATCCCTGACCTATGGGGTTTTGTACAACATATTTTGTGCTAACTGATAATTGTGAAATGAATTAAATCACCAAACCAGGAAACTAATTTTTGAATGTTTCTTACTATATTTTAACGTTAGCTTCTACACAAACAACTTTTCTAATATTTAATTCCACAAAACAATTACCCAAATCATATTTTAAGTATTCGACATCAATGACCACAACTGAAGAAGTTCTTACTGGAGTTATACCAATGTATACTGGATGGTTAAGAGGATCGGAAGTAGAACTAACAGCAAAGTATCTTCCACATTGTAAACATGTTGTTATCTTTAAACATGATTATCAGCAAACACTGAAAAATAATACAAATAAATACATAGATATAATAAAATTATAGAAAGATACAAACCAACTGAGTTGTTGTTGGTGTTGACTGTAAAATTGAATTATTATTGTCACTCCAACTTGAATTAATTTGCAGTTTTCAGAAGCCTTAATTAACAAGAAATAGCTGCATTAGTCTGGATTGTAAGTGATCTTTTTATCACTCATTTGCTCATAAAATGTTTGCTTTGTTTAGAAGTTAATGTGTGGGATAATGAGTGAAAACAACTCTTCACATACTACTTGACAAGTAATGTCTTTAAATTAATTTGCTGTATTCAGATCTCCAATAATGCAATCAACTTCTAAATCTGGATCAACATTGTCAGATTTTTCTTTTTGTAAAATATAATTTTTATGAATTACTTTTGTCAGTCATCATCAACACCAAATGTGGTTCCATCATTAGAACCGGCTTCTACCTATGTTTTCCATATATTTCAACCCTGTCAGCCTCATCGCTTAGATCATCATTTTACCACCACCATATTAAATTTTGCTTTCATAAATAATTTTTCAATTGACTTACCATTATAAATTATTTATATCATCAGTAGGCCATATAATCTGTCAGTGGAACACTACACATTTTGAACTTTAGTAAAGACTTTTTTTTAGATGTCACGGCCTCCTCCTTAAATATTCCTTTTAAAAATATCCTGTTATGCAGTTGCAAAGTTCCCTTTAGTATTTTCAAAACGTGCTATACAAATTTTACAGTAACCATAGTTTGCTTTGGCAAAAGCAGACACATTTTTGATATCCATTGACTTGATATCCATTCAGCTTGAATTCAGCTTCTCTAATTGAAATGTAGAGAAGGATATTGCTACAAAATATCAAAGTTTAATTTGTCTTCATCATCCGTGTCCCAAATTAAACAGTCACACTCATTCTTGGTTTATCCAATTTTTTTAAAATATATTTTTATAATGAAATACATGGAAACTCTATTGCTGTCAAGTATGTGAATGTATACTATGTAGAACTGAATTTTTTTATTTCTTATATATACTTTTTTAACTAGTATTAGATGTCATTGAATCAACTTTAGAGCCATCTTGAGCAATGTTGATACTTAAGTTAATTTAAATTGAAAAATCAGTTGCCATCTGGGGAAAGATGTGGATTTCCCATTATCATATTAACCCTTAATTGAAAAAAAAATGTATTATAGAATGAATGTTTTAAAATAAAATAGTTTTTTAGTAAATTGACATACCTACAATGTATTTTACAGTTGTTGATGTTCAATGTGATATTTGCTTCACATAATGCCCCTTTCTTCTTGGTACTAACTTCTGTGTCAACAGCAAGAGAATGTGGGCCCCATTCAAATTCACCTATATTTTAGATAAACAAAATTGTAATATCTCAGTTAAAAATCCAAATGTGCTTTTGAAGCACATTAATACAAACATTCTTAATAGGTTATTTCTAATTTACTAATTGAGGGGCTACAATGCAACTATTGCCAAAAATATCAAAATTGAATTATATATAATTTCTGATACTAATCATTTGCTGAAAATATACTATTTGTAGTGTATATTTGATTATACATTTTTCATGATTTTTGCATAACCCACCATTTCCATCGCTAAAATCATTTCAAAAAGAATTATTTCCAAATTACATATCAAAACGTACTGTTTTCCATGCTATTTTATGTTGACTTAATAATTATTTAAACAAAAATTACTATTTTCTAATTGATGTGCAGAACGTTTTATTTCAAGATTGAAGCTCAAACTAAAAACACAGAAGAAATGGATTGTAATGAATCTAATAAAAAAGTGTCAAGTTGGTTAGAGGTATGAAAAATTAATTTATTGGTTTACAACTTTAATTATGTAAGGCTTTTAATTATTATATTGTTAAATAATTCAACCGTAGGTAAATACTGTATACCTTTTTATTACTATGATACCTAATAATTTGTTAGAATACCTATTTTAAGAAATAAAATAAAATAATTTTTTAATATTTTAATTATTTATTTCTTAATTGATTATTAAATAATATTTAATTATTGTTGATACTTTTTGTTTATTTTTCTAATAATTAATTAAAATAAAATAGTTTATACATTTTTTAAAAGCATAGATTAAGATTGTAAACTTAAATATCTTATGATAAAATAATACTAGAATAAGATTAGTTTGTAAGAAAAGTACAGAATTGTATTATTATTACTATTATAAGAAGAGTAAAGACTGCAAACTAAAAATTATGATAAAATGACTAAATAATTTCATTTAAGTTAATTTTATTGATATTTGTATTTATTTCATATGTTTAATTAATTTTACCTATAGTAAAACCACATACTATGTTATTTTATTTAAACTCATTAGGTGTTATTATTAAAGGGAACACACTGTGCTTAATAAAATGTTGTTTTTATTTTATTAATTTATTATTTTTCTTTTTATATCTACAATTTTGAACTATGAATTTTTTTTTAATAATTAAATACAAAATAAGCTTTTTTTGTTTAAAATTAAAATAATACTAGAAATAAACTAGTTTTTTAAGAAAAATAAAGACTTATAAGAAGAGCAAAGACTGTAAACTAAAAATTGTAAGAAATCGATTAAACAATTTTATCAAAGTTAAATTTATAGATTTTTTTTTCATTTGTTTTCAACGTTTTATTATTTATAAAGATCATACAAAACATTGTAGCAATTTAACAGTAAAAAATTAAAGTATATAGTATTTATTTTTTAATTAAATAGTTGATTGTGAATAATAAAATGCTTTGTCGTTTTGTTAAACAAATATTAAAAAATATGTCTATCAACATTTATTTGTTAAACTATGTCAAAATGAACTATTTAATGGAAATAGTACGTTATGATGAAATATAACCAAAACATACTATTTCCATTGAGTTTTAACAAAACAAACTAGGTGGTGGAAATAGTACATTTAGGCACGATTCACTTTATTAAATGATGTTTAAATTTACCAAGTCTGAAATTTAAATACAAACAAATATCATAAGTAGGTTCAGTTTTTTTTTATGTATTTATTGAATACTTTAAATTTGTACTATGACTTTCTGATAAGCTACTATAGAAAATGAATGATTCTTGAAAAAGCAAAAAATAGAAATAGTACGTTTTACATTGTCACCCCTCAAATATAAATCTCACTAATTAACGTTTATATAGTCATAAGATCTAATATACATACTAATATACTCTTACAATTAAATGTTAAACTTAAGTCAACTCCAATCATAAAATATTTTTCTAACTATACCTACCATATAAATAATAATTTATTTTATATTTACATACCTATAGCTTAATTAAAAGTAAGAAATATTCTAAAAAATGTAATAGTAGCGTCCGTATATTATCTCTATAAATATATATACATAACAATCGCATACAACGATCAGTGTACATGATCAACAGTCTAAATAATGCTACAGTAGTAGTTGGTGTATTAGGTAGGTACATAAACATGATCTTTATTATGATTTGGGGAAACTAATTAACTCCAGAGAATACATTTTTACACGACTAAATGTCACCATAACGGAAGTACCTACAAAATAAATCACTTAGGAACCACCTAACCTATAATAGTATAATATAGTAGGTATACATACTAGCACAAATCGCTGTTCCGTCTGTATTATAATCGATGGTGTTGGGTATATTATTAATTGTAGTGAAGTCTATTATGTGGATCATACGTGTAAAATAGTAGGTATGTCGTTCCGCGGTGATCGTCTAGGAAGCGTCTGCGAAACGTTCGTCGGATAACAGACCAGAAGTTCTGCGACCAACCACCGACATCACTGATCGTCCATCGATCGTGCAATGCACGTCACGTGCAGCGAAATTAGAGACGAACCTAAAATATTGTATTAAACGCTACGAAATCACATACGAGGCCGGCTGCGCACGCCGAAGCGTTATAGCCAGCGAATTGTCATCCAACGGAGACGAAACAGCGTAGCATAACGTACGTGAATATTGTTTTTCGAGATTATTGAGTGGGTGCAACAAAAAAATCACAGTTTTTATAACGATATACGACCGTAAACGATCGCACGGCGAACGTACGAAAAACGACGACAAAGACGAGCCATAGGACGCTTGAACGCTAAGACGCCATGACGCGGAGCTCATGGAAAAGTAATAAAAAATAAAAACCGTCGAGCCAGCGGGGCCGCAACGAAGGTAAAATAATTGCTCCGAAACACCGTACCTGTAATAGGTGACTGTCTACCGTAAAAAATAACTAACAATTATTGTCATTATTATTACTTGCATTGATCTCATGGGAGCATCGTAGCCGGGCACGAATACCTTAACTCCGCAAAAGATATTTTTTTAAAATTATTTGTCATATAATAAGCCTAGATCAAATAATAAATAAATAATATGATCATTTAAAAAATATATTCTTATGAAAAACTGCTTAAAAGTAAAGTCATATAAAAAAATAAATTAATACTAGGTATAAGCATTTTAATACGATAAAAACGCTTGTCGTGTAATACATAGTGATGAATAATAAACTATAAATGCATGCATTGTGACATAGAAAAATTAAAGATGATTTGACTATTAATACACAATTTTTAAGGAAAATACGTAAAGTATTCCGCGAGAGGAGGCGCTATTACATCATTCTAGTTTGGACACAGTCAGCAGAGCGCACTCACGGAATATACATCGGAAGAAACGCTACATTAAAGTAATTGTGGAGGCGCTTTACCGAAATTCTAGTGAGGACGCGCATCAGTGCGTCACACTCAAAGCGACGACAAAGACGAGCCATAGGACGCTTGAACGCTAAGACGCCATGACGTGGAGGCGTGGAGCTCATGGAAAAGTAATAAAAATAAAAACTGTTGAGCCAGCGGGGCCGCAACGAAGATAAAAGAATTGCTCCGAAACACCGTACCTGTAATAGGTGACTGTCTACCATAAAAAATAACTAACAATTATTGTCATTATAATTATTTGCATTGATCTTATGGGAGCATCGTAGCCGGGCACGAATACCTTAACTCCGCAAAAGATATTTTTTTTAAATTATTTGTCATATAATACGCTTGGATCAAATAATAATTAAATAATATGATCATTTAAAAAATATATTCTTATGAAAAACTGCTTAAAAGTAAAGTCATATAAAAAAATAAATTAATACTAGGTATAAGCATTTTAATACGATAAAATGCTTGTCGTATAATACATAGTGATGAATAATAAATTATAAATTCATACATTGTGACACATACAAATTAAAGGTGATTTGACTATTAATAGACAATTTTTAATTTTTATACCCAATACCAAAGTTCATTTAAGTTTAATTTATTTAATTTTGTTTTATTTATTTTTTACTTAAGTATCGTTTGTAACAGTTTTATAGCTTTTGGTGTTAAAAATATTTTTAGAATGCAGAGCTATGGTTCATTTTTTCAACCGTGCTGAAATACGGTGCATGCGGCGGAACTACAGATTCACAAAATATTTATATTTATGCGGAGCTAAGGTGCTTCGTATTTTACACTACCTAAGATAAGGTATAACGTAGGTAGGTACGAGCCAAAATACGGGCGGTACCAGTTTCCACCAAAAGAGGACCTTTCCCTTTTCCACCATTATCCGTTACCACCAAAAGTCTACCACCCCTATTCCACCAATACTCGTTTCCACCAAAAAAAAAAAAAAAATAATAATAATACAATATGGTATAATAGTATTAACGTAATATATTGTATTGTAATAAAATGTAGAAAATATTATTTTATTAAAAAAAATTGTCATATTATGTAACGAAAAAATCATACATATTGTTATACATTATAATGTATAATAGCTGCCCAGCTTTGTGATTAGTAATAAATATGAAAAGTTACACGGGTAATGCCGGGCTAGACATCTAGTAATTGAGGATTGTATATTAATACACGTTTATCGTATTTTATTATATCTTAAAGCGTTATCGTACTTACCTTTTATGTCGATTAACTAAGATAATATCTAACGTGACAATATTTTACGAACAAGTGAAAATGTTGCACAGTTTAAAGTGCGGGTAATTGTGCGAGTGAAATTTTTAAAATTTATGATGGCTTTTATCATAGAGAGTAATCGCGGCAACAAAACACTAGTACTCGACAAATTTAAATTTTTTTATTGGGTCAGTTAACACATCTTATCAAAATAAAAAAAGTATTAAAAAAGTTGTTTTGCAAAAGTTTAGACTGATGATAAATTTGAAGTATTATCCTGTCAGTCAATTACACATAACCATGAACCATATTCAACAACCACAATTGAAAAACAAATTATAAACTCAAATTGTAAAAGAAAAGCAGTTAATGATCTGTGTGCTAGACCAAAAAAAATAATTTTAATAGAAATATCTGAAATGGAAGGTTCATCTGATTTCACGAATGATATGACGTAAAACGGATAAGAAAAAATATTTACGACTCTCGTTTCAAAACATTTGTATTTATAATATGTTTTTATATAGGTACATAATATTGTGAATAATAATATATAATTAAATTAATATATTTTAATATTTTAATATGCTAACTTACGAAAAATTATTGTTCATTCTGGTATATTATATTTTGTCACCTTATAGGTACAGTTATATTGGAAAAGGTATATTATAAATTATTTGTGTATGTAGGCTAATTGTTTAAATTGTCAAATACCTTCTGTTTTTATAAAACATGAAAGTGATTAATAAATTTATTTAATTAAAAAGATACTTGTAAGTAATAATTAATAACATAAATAAAATTTATGTTTAAACAATAAAAAATGTATTTAAGAACATCTTAGATTGCGAAGCGATGAATGTATTGAATTTACAATGTGAAGTTTTTTTTTTATTTGTGTCTTACCACGGTAAGTAATTGAAAAAATTCTTCAATTTTCAGTATTATTTCCAATGGGAAATAGAATCTAGTTGGTACATAGGGGAGGTCAAAATATAAAATTCCCAGTAGTTTTCAAAAGCGCATGGCAAACTAAAAATAAATTGAGGAAAAATCGGAATTATTTTCTCAAAATCGGTTTTTGACAAAATAGAAACACCAGATTCCTCATAAGTTTATAAGCCCTTATCAAAAAATGCACCATCTTCAATTGCGATAGCTGAGGAACTATACTTGAATGCTATTTAAAGGCATATGAAATTTTCTATTTTTATTATTATTTTTAAAATTAATGTCAATACAGTAAATTTCGCAATGTAAAAAACTTTAAATGTTACACAACATTCCTCGTAAGTTGCTGTAAGTGGAAAAAAAACAGTTGAGCGTAAATACACAATAGTTTTTATGACCATCTGAAGATCGAATTTTGACAAAATTTGCAAATTATTTTGAGTTAGAAATTCATAAAAAATGTTTCTTTTTAAATCAAGAATTTGAAAATTTAATGCAAGATTTTGTCTAGATACATACAAATTAAATATTTTGTTATGTTCGGGTTATTTTCATAAAATATCTCGATACTTTCTAGTTTCAGTTCTAAGCGTGACGAATGTATTGATTTTACAATGTGACTTTTTATTTTTTTTTTTTTACTTGTGACTACAAACGGTAAGTAGTCGAAATAATGCTTCGATTTTCAACTTCAGTATCATTTGGATGGGAAATCGAATCTAGGTTCATTAGGGATGTCAAAAATGTCTTATTTTGTTGTAATTAAAAAACTAATAACTGTAGATACTTGAAATTTATACCAAATGTTCATTTTATCATTCTCTATACTTGAGAATAATAACTCAAAATTTTAAAAATATTTTGATTCGTTTTAAGTTGCTTACGGACATTTTCAATATTCAATTTACAATATTTTTTATATTTTTTTCCATGAATGTCAATGAAATGTTATCCGTTGGGTCAGAATGCTTGAAAATTTAGTACTAGACTCATTACACATTGTTACAACATTTAACATTTAAATAAACAAGATTTCTCAAAAAACTGAAATTAAAAATCTAAAAATATGTATAAACCGTTTTTTTTAAATTGATATTAAAAGTTTAAATTTGGATAAAAATAGATATTAAAAACAAAGAATAATAATATTAACTATTTTGTTGTAATTTAAAAATGTATTCTGTGTGACTGTGTATACTATTATATAACATAGTAGTATATGCACAGTGACATTTTCAAATTCAATGTTTTAAATAAAATTATAAACCGCAAAAATTAATTCAACTTACTGTATAATTAATAGTATATAAATAACATTAATATAATAATATAGTCTGACAGTCTTCATTCAGAATAGTTTTTTGTTTGGAATGTTTTATAATTCAATTTAAATTTAATACATTCATTAAAGTTACCACTTATCCGTCTTTTTAAACATAGAAGTCAGCATTAAAAAATAAAAATAAAAATAGATTTCAAGTAATAAATTGTATTATATATTAAACACAAAAACGATTTAAGGTTAAAACTAGATACATTCATAAAAAGTATATATAATAATTTAAAATTGTTACCATCAAAATGTTTAATGTTTATACTACTCAAATCTTATATACAATTATTGTTATTATTAATATTTTAATATTTGAATTTAAATTAATTTACTTATCTCATTGGGTAGGTAGGTACTTAACAATTAAAAAGTATGTATATTTAGAAATTAAATACAAGTAAAACTATGTGTTATTCAAAAATAATAAGGGTTGTTGTTTTTTCTTTGTAAAAATGATAGTTTAATAGTTTATACCTTGAAGGATCCATATGTTAGGTTAAGTTGACCTAACAAAAAAATTAAAAATATTTTCACAATTAATAAAAAAAAAAAAGAATAAAAGTATGAACAAAAAATAACTTAAACTAAGTACCTATAAAATTAAATAATTAACTTTAAATCAGTACATATCTTATTATTTAAATTACAATTTGTAACTATAGCATAATAAACATATTAAAATGCTACAAATGAAGAAATTTAATTGCAAAAAAGTAATAAAAGCATTAACATAAAAAAGCAGCAAAAGTAAAAATAAACTGGTTTTTTTGAAAAAAGAATTTATGTATATAAATTGTATGTCACATTCATTTAGTGAAATCGCTCGTTTGTGGACATCCACTTCATGAAATGTATCCATTTAGTGAAAATGACTTTTTATTACACTATATGGACAATTTTTTAACCTCTTCATGAAGTGGATGAAATTCATTTTATCCACATTGTGTAAAATTACTATTAATATGTATAATAATATGGTATAATATAATATAGCCTTTTAATATAAAGAAATATGAAAATTAAAAATTATAATTAAAAATAATTAATTGTGATTATAATTGAAATTATATATTTTCTTAAACTTTATTCTATATTGAAAGAGTTATGAAAACGACTATTGCACAACATTTTTTTAAAAAATTATAGTTTAATAGTTTTTGCCTTATAGGGACCCTACATATAGCTTAGGTTAAGTTGACCTAACGAAAAAATTAAATATATTTTCAAAAAAAAGTATAAAAGTATGAACAAAAATTAACATAAACTAGGTATAAAATTAAATAATTAATTTTAAATCAGTACTACATATCTTATTATTTAAATTACAATTTATAACTATAGCGTAATAAACATATTAAAATGCTACAAATGAAAAAATTGAATTGCAAAAAAGTAATAAAAGCATTAACATAAAACAGAGGAAAAATTAAAAATAAAGTGGTTTTTTTGTAAAAAGAATGACACGGAACAAATTTATGTGTACAAATTCGATTTCTAGTATTTCATAGTACACTAGTACCATATGTGTACTTATTTATTTAAAGTTAAGTATATAATTACAACTATCGCTTAGTAATACATCTAACATAGAGGTATGAAACATCATTAGATAAACAATAATAATGTGTGAAAAAGTAGAAAATATAAAATAATAAGAAATTATTAATGATATAAGTGAGGTATACATTAGAAATACAATATTACCTATTTCACTATTATAGGAAAAATCAACATTAAATCTTGATTTACAAGACCCATTAATCAAAATTGGAATGTTACACAGAAGGTATTAAACTGCTTAGTTCTATAACCAAGGACTAAAGAGTTAAATTTCATTAATAATACTAAGCAATTGATAATGCCATTCAATATTTTAAAATTGACAAACATCTGATTAATTCTCTGATCTACAATGTCTGAAATATGTTATTGATGAAAGGTGAATAGGAAGAGTTTTTTTAACATTGGTCATCGCAAATAACTGAATTAACAGCAAAAACCACAAACAATAGAATCCAAAAAATTGCTCAAAAATATTGGTTCAGTGACATTCAATACTTGTTGAGAATGCCTCATATGTAAAAAAAATAAAAAATAAAGTTCTATAGGTTACTGAAAAATTTGTATAACACACTAAGAATACTAAAGGGAACTTTGGAACTGCATAATAGTATATTTTTAAGAGGAATCTTTAAGGAGGAGGCTGTGCCGACCAAATAAAAATTATTAATAAAATTCAAAATGAGTAGTGTTCCACTGACAGATTATATGGCCTACTGATGATATAAAAATTTTTTAATGATTTAGAAATTGGAAAATTATTTTTGAATGCAAAATTAAACATGGTGATGCCAGGTAAGGTGGTAAAATCATCAATATGATCTCAGCGATGAGGCTGACAGGGTTGAATTGTATGGAAAACATAGGCAGAAGCAGATTCAAATGATGGACCCAGATTTAGTGTTAATGATGACTTCCAAAATTATAGTATTAAAATAATGTTCTTACAAAAAGAAAAATTTGATAATGTTGATCCAGAGTTAGAAGATTATGGAATTATTGAAGATCTGAATACAGCATGCTAATTTAAAAACATAACTTGTCAAGTATTACGTGTTGAGTTGATCTTCTCTCATTTTCTTACCCATTGACTTCTAAACAAAACAAACATTTATTTGGTATTTAATATTATTTGTTAAATAAGACGTTTAAAACGAACTTAAATCAATTGTTTTTATAAAATATAAAATAATCAAAAAAATTCAGTAAACCAACGAATACAATAGGGTAGAATTAAATTACTAGCTAGACAAATTGTTATTTATTCTTCTAACCATACCTTAAAAAAATTCACTAATATTGTTAGGGTTTGATTAATCTATCAACTTTTCTAATTACCACCTTGAACAGTTTATACAAATCAACATTCATTTCATTTAACATTTGACTAGGAAGAATAAACCAGACCAGTGGTTCTCAAAGTGTGCACCGCGCTGCCGTATAGTTTTATACGGTCCAAAAATTAATAAAAAACCCAACAATGGCGATGATGGAAACGATTACGAAATACAATTAATGTACTAATTTATTATTGTTTCTTACAATCTTTTAACGTTAGCTTCTACACAAACAACTTTTTCAACATGTAATTCCACAAAATAATTACCCAAATCATATTTAAAGTATTCGACTTCTATGAACACAACTGAAGAAGTTCTTACAGAAGTTATGCCAATGTATAGTGGATGGTTAAGAGGATCAGAAGTAAAACTAATAGCAAAGTATCTTCCACTTTGTAAACATGTTACAGTAAACACTGAAAAATAATAATAGAAATAAATACATAAATGAACTAAATAAACACAACTATAGAAAAATACATACAAACTGTTCGATACCAAATTTATTATAATCTTGAATTTTGTTTGGTTAAGACGGTTAAAAGAATCTTACAGCTAAGTATCTTCCAAATTTCCAACATTATGTTGTTCTCTTTAAGCATGTTACATTTCCATCAGCAAACACTGCAAAATAACACAAGTAAATACATAAATAAATACAATTATAGAAAAATACATACAAACTGAGGTGTTGTTGGTATTAACTGAATTGACTTTTAATCAGTCTTCTGCTCATAAAATATTTGTTTAATTTAGAAGTTAATGGGTGGGAAAATGAGAGAAAATTAACTCTACATGACAAGTAATGTTTTTAAATTAATATGCTGTATTCAGATCTTCAATAATTCCATCATCTTCTAACTCTGGATCAACATTGTCAAATTTTTCTTTTTGTAAGAACATTATTTTAATACTATAATTTTGGAAGTCATCATTAACACTAAATCTGGTTA
This sequence comes from Nasonovia ribisnigri, assembly GCA_027563435.1. Taxonomy (NCBI): domain Eukaryota; kingdom Metazoa; phylum Arthropoda; class Insecta; order Hemiptera; family Aphididae; genus Nasonovia; species Nasonovia ribisnigri. The sequence continues at coordinate 44,983 of JANEHU010004248.1, read as the reverse complement.
CATCATTAGAACCTGCTTCTGCATTTGTTTTCCATACAATTCAACCATGCCAGCCTCGTCGTTGAGATCATGATTTAACCACCACACTTGACACCACCATGTTTAATTTTCATTCAAAAATAATTTTCCAATTTCCAAATCATTAAAAATTATTAATATCATCAGTAGACCATATAATTTGTCAGTGAAACACTACGCATTTTTAATTTTATTAATAATTTTTATTTGTCGACACGGCCTCCTCCTTAAAGATTCCTTTTAAAAATATATTGTTATGCAGTTCCAAAGTTCCCTTTAGTATTCTCAAAGTGTATTATACAAATTTTTCAGTAGCCATAGTTTGCTTTAGCAATAGCAGGCACATTGTTGACATCTATTGACTTGATATCAATTCAGCTTTTAGAGGGTTTATTGAAAATTGCAGAATGAATATTGCTACAAAATATCAAAGTTTATATTGTCTTCATCATCTGTGACGTAAATTAAACATTCGCGCTCATTCTTAGTTTATCCAATTTTATTTTAATATATATTTATAGTAAAAATACATGGAAACACTATGTATTATGTAGTGCTGTCTTGAAAAATATTGATATTAAAGTTAATTGAAATAGAAAAATCATTAAGTTCAAAGTCTAATATGGTGAAAGATGTGGATTTCCTATTGGCATATTAACCCTTAATTGAAAAAAAAAAATCATATAGAATGAATGTTTTAAAATAAAATAGTTTTATAATAAATTGACATACCTAAAATGCATTGTACAGTTGTTGATGTTCAATTTGATATTTGCTTCACATGATGCGCCTTTCTTCTTGGCACAAACTTCTGTGTCAACCAGCAAGAGAATGTGGGCCATCCAAATTCACCTATATTTTAGATAAACAAAATTGTAATTTCTTATTTAACAATCCAAATGTGATTTTGAAACACATTAATACAAGCATTCTAAATAGATTATTTCTATATTACTATTTATAAATTTCACTAATTAACGATTAGGTCTAGGTTAGGTTAGATTAGGTTAGGTAAATCATATAAATTATAATATATTTTGCATTTAATTTTATATTTACATATTACTTAATTAAAATTAAGAAATATTCCAAAAAATGTTAATAAATGTATTTGTAGCGCAAGCATATCTCTAAAAATATATGTACATAACAATCGCATACACCGATTGGTGTACATGATCGATAGTCTAAATAATGCTACAGTAGTAGTTAGTATATTAGGTACATAAGCATGATCTGTATTACAATTTGGGGAAACAAATTAACTCTGCCTAACCATTTTGAGTTTGGATGTTATCATCAGAGAATACATATATACACGGCAATAAGTTATTTTATACACGGTAGTAACTACCTACGAGACATTCCTTCTTTTCTTAAATACGGTATGAAAAAAGTCCCTAAAAAAGCATTAATTTATCAAATCTATAATATTGTCTGATCATGGTACGCATCACTGTTAGGTAGTCAATGCTATAACACCTAGGTATTTGTTATTTTATCCTTAACATACCGGTGCTGCTCGGATATGCAGTCTACCGATGGGACGCGGTCTACAAACATGTATGTACACTGCATATCTGAGCAGCGATAAAAAAAAAAACATTAAAAGATAAAATTGACCCAAATATAATTTGCTGTAATATAATGTATACCTACGATATAGTTTTGTATTTTCCGTCTATATTTATTGTTGGGTACTAAAAGACAAAATCACTGATATACCACAGTGTGGTAGTGTATTTAATAAGATTGTTAGTAATCGAACAGCCGTCGATCAGTAACCTAACAGTGTATTAGTGAACATCATCATGCAATTAAAAGAGTTTTATTCGACCGTCGCCTGTAGTGAAGAAAATGCCGTTGCATTTTTAAGGGAGCATGGCTTATTAGACACTGTCAACGAAACTTTACCATGCCATAAGTGCGGTAGTGAAATGGTAAATAGTAGAAAACATGATAGCGGGGGTGAATTTCGTCCGGTTCTGCGGTGCAAAAAAAAGGGTGCCAGACTTCACGCAGTGTGTTTTTTTTTTTAAAAATATTTTTGACTTATGACATTGCATACCATTATTTAAAAATATTTTTGACTTATGACATTGCATACCATTATTTTTAATGATTTTTACAAATATACTAATAATTAAAATTTGAATATTTATTTACATACTACTATTACTATTTACCGCGTATTATAGGTGTGCGGTCTACATAATATGTAGACCGCATATCTGAGCAGAAAAATGTTGGTAGACCGCATATCCGAGCAGCACCAACATACCTACCTAGGTGGGAGTAGTTATTAAGAACAGTGTGTAATAGCATAAAACATAAATTAAAAATCAGAAGGAAAGAAAAAGGCGAATGATTAAATGTTATTGTTAACTGTGCAGTAAAGTGTTATGTAATAGAGGGAACGCCGTCAAAATTCAGCAATGTCATCATAACGGACGTAGACGTACAAAATAAATCACTTAGGAACCCAACTTATAAATAGTATAATATAGTAGGTATACATACTCGCACAAATCACTGTTCCGTCTGTATTATAATCGATGGTGTTCAGTATTGGTAGTGCAGTCTATTATCATGTGGCTCATGCGTGTAAAACAGTAGGTATGTCGTTTCGCAGTGGTTCTATGAAACGTCTGTGAAACTTTCGTAGGATAACAAACCAGAAGTTCTGCGACCTACCGACATCAATGATCGTTCATCGATCGTGCACTACACGGCACATGTAGCGAAATTGGAGTAGAACCTAAAATAGTAAAATATTATGTAAAATGCAACGAAATCACATACGAGGGCAGCTACGCGTGCCGAAGCGTGATACCCACAGCGAATTTCCATCCGACGGAGACGTGCCAGCACAGAGACCAAACAGCGTAGCAAAATGTAAGTGAATATTGTTTTTCGAGATTATCGTTTAAGTACAACAAATAATTATAGTTTTTATAATAACACAATCGTATATTATGATCACACAGCGAACTAACAAAAAGAGACGACAAACCACAGTAGTAGCTCTATACATAGTAAATCATCTATGATAATATGATCTAAGTCTTAAACCATGGTCATTGAACTATATGATAACATAATATTATATTATCACGGTAGTCAGTGATATATAGTGATAACGAGCTGCTCGTCTCTCGTGCGACTACGAATTAGGGGACCAAAAGTACCAGGATCGCATGCACTAGTCGCTACTGTTCTTCGATTTCGGCGGCGTCGGTGCCAGTTTATTGCGACGGCGGCGGTAGACTGTTGTAGACACTCATTCGGAAACTATCACATTCACTGCATACACTCCTGGTACACGACGTGTACTGATCAGTCCTACCATACCGTTTCTGCAACGGTTCCAAAAACGTTATTTAAAACATTCCAACGTCAACCAAGTAAAATACAAACCGTCGCACTCACACACGTCGTTTTTTGCAACTCCAATATAAATTATCCAAATCACAATTATAAATTACGATTATATTATTCAATCAATAAATAATTAAATTTGAATAATATTAATATAATTTAGAACTTTATATTAATTATTATTCATAAGTATAATTAGTATAAATATAAATTAATTCATAAGTATAAATTTATATTTTATAGACAATTTGTACGAAATTGGGACCAAGCAAGGAAAAATAAACCAAATGTATAGTCGTAACCAATTTAAGTTATGTAAGGAGTCTTTTATTACGACCGAAGAAGTACCTGACAACATAATTTCCTTAAGAGAGGTAGCTCGACACAATTCCAACTTAGGTGGTCAAGAATATAATAGATGTGGTTGTACGCAGAAGTGTAGAACAAAAAAATTCAAATGTAAAGCAGCAGGTAAACTGTGTAACTCTAAGTGCCACAGTAGCAACCCGTGCTCAAATAAATAAATATAACTACTTTTAAATATTATAAAGCCAAAAAACAAATTTAAATTACTATGTGTACTAATATTCATCTAATAAATAATAATTAATTAGTTCATTTAATATTTATTATTATATTGTACTACATTTATTTAATTGTATTGTTTTAAACATGGTAGCATAGGTACATTGCCCTTCAAGGATTCGGTCATTGTACACAATGTCCGGGTACTGTGCACAATACCCAACTACTTCACCTCGCCCGTAACATATACAAAACAATCCCATACAACGATCGGTGTTCATGATCAATAGTCTAAATAATGCTACAGTAGTAGTTAGTATATTGGGTACATAAACATGATCTGTATTACGATTTGGGGAAACAAATTAAGTCCGCCTAACCATTTTGAGTTTGGATTTTATCATCGGGGAATACATATATACACGGCAATAAGTTGTTTTATACATGGTAGTAACTACCTACGAGACATTCCTTCTTTTCTTAAATACGGTATGAAAAAAGTCCCTAAAAAAGCATTAATTTATCAAATCTATAATATTGTCTGATCATGGTACGCATCACTGTTAGGTAGTCAATGCTATAACACCTAGGTATTTGTTATTTTATCCTTAACATACCTACCTAGGTGGGAGTAGTTACTAAGAAAAGTGTGTAATAGCATAAAGCATAAATTAAAAATCAGAAGGAAAGAAAAAAGCGAATGATTAAATGTTATTGTTAACTGTGCAGTAAAGTGTTATGTAATAGAGGGAACGCCGTCGAAATTCAGCAATGTCATCATAACGGACGTACAAAATAAATCACTTAGAAACCTAACTTATAATAGTATAATATAGTAGATATACATACACGCACAAATCACTGTTCCGTCAGTATTATAATTGATGGTGTTCAGTATATATATGACTGTTTCAGACATATATTTGAAAGTCAGACATACTTTAAAATAGGTACTGTAACAAAAAACACATTCAATGCGCATGTGGTATAATAAATAAACACTTCTTAAAGGATAATGAATACAACTTGTATAAAGGTTATGCTCCCTACATGTTTTTGAATTAAATTTTATAATAACTCAATATAATGTTTATGTAAATATATATATATATATATATATTAGATTAAGAAAATTATATAGCATTTTTGGAAAAGCTGCTACAAAAAATGGGTGATTTGTTATAAATATTGTAATGGTTTTTTCTTTTATAGTACCTATTATTTGAATGGCGAAATTAAACTACTAAAGCCTCAGTACATTAATATTTTCAGTTTTTAAAAGATTTTCTATAGCATTAAATAGTAACTTAGTAATGAACAATACCATGATATAATGAAGTAACCTATAAAATGTACAGTATAATATGTAGTTTTTAAAACTAAGTAAGTAAGTTGTTTATGCTAACTTATTTGTTTAAAATTGTATTTCTTTTGCGGTAGGTAGTGACTTATTGTTCATTATTTAAAATTTAAATGAAATGTCTTCTCCAAGTGAAGAATAAAATTGTGCCTTTGTGGCAAAGCTAGATCCAATCTTAACGATGTTAACTGGCAACGGCACATAAAATCATGCTCTGTTAAAACAAATAAAAAGTACTAGTTGTAGTGTATATACATCAGTTTTTATAATAAATGTTATTTCTACTTACCTATGTTTTGTATATCTATTTTAATAATATTTTTTTTTAAGATGAGATTTTATAAGGGGGTGGGTGATCAAAAAAAATTAAAGCCACACCTGAAATAGGAGTCTATGCACGCCTATTACATATACTTTGTATCATATATTTAGGAATGTAGCATTCAAATTTGTAAGAAAAGTTGTTACAAGAATGGGTAATGTGTTATGAATATTATTTTACTTATAGTTAGTTAATACATTTACTGATTTACTATGATATTTTATACATAATGTTCATTATAATATTTTTTTTTTGTTTAATTAAACTACTCTACAATAAAATAAAATAAAATAAAATAAAATATAAAATATAAAATCGGGCAATAATATGTATACGCGCTATACAAACACTCATTTTTGTTTATAATAATTGATATGAACTATGGAGGAGCTACTATCAGTCCGCGCCTTCATAATGACCGATATGACAGCTTGCTGGTTATCGATTAAACAGGTCGCGCTGCGTATGCGAGGATTGCTATTTTATCTAGCGTGCGATAGGAATTATTCGTGTTTTTTGCATTTTTTGGAAAATACATTCATATTTTGAACCACGACCCTTCTTAGATTTCATAGCGGGTACGATTAGATACGTATTTATACATGTGCATGTTTCATTAATATATATTCTTTATTGTTGTGTAAATTGTTAAATATTATACAATTTGTTAAGTTAACAATATACAGTGGAACCTCGATAACTCGAACCTCTATAAGAAGAATTTTCGATAATTCGAAGGAATGCCTTGGCCTCGGCCTTACAATATATGATATGTGTGATACATTCAGTGGCGGACTGGACGACCGGGATACCGGGAAATTTCCCGATGGGCCACTGCTCGTATAAAATATATATTTATTAATATTATTTTTGTGAAATTATAAATTCAATTATATTTAATAAGTAAGTAATATTAGTAAACATAATAATAGGTAGCATGCGAAAGATCATTTTCGTTACTAAAAATAATTAAAACTCGTCTGAGAAATTCAATGGGTGAAGAACAATTTGACGCATTTATGATGATGGCAGTCGAAAAAAATGTTTTATTTAGTATTGATAATGGTGATATCATTAATATATTAAAAACTTAAAGTGATTTATTAAATAATAAACTTTCTTATTAAAATAAAATTGATTGTAGTTTAAATTATATACATAACAATTACTTGAGTATATAACAAATTTACAACAGTTATTTTTTTACGTTTTATATCGATTAATTAAAATATTTAAAAATTTAAATGCTAAATTGTGTTTATAAAAAAAATATCTATATTATATAAAGGGCCGTTAGTGTAGGTACTGAGGGCCTCTAAAGTTATGATTTTCCCGGGCTGTTTTCTTCTCTCAGTCCGCCACTGGATACATTTTCTCGATAATTCGAATTTCTCTTTAAGTCGAAATATTTTTAGTCGAATTTTGGCTTATAACTCGAATTTATGTTATAATATATGTACATATAACACGTACATACCTTGATAACTCAAAGGTCAAATAACCAAGTGTATTATTATAAATAACAATAATCGTAATCGAATACCGATTAATATTATCAATCTAATCTTTACCTAATGCTTAAAAGGTACAGTTATAAATTCAACGATATAATACGATATGTCTATACCTCCGATAAATTACGTTTATCTACTACGTACATTTATTGTCCATTTATTATTAGTAAAATTATACGTCGATTGAACTACGAAATGTATATGTTAATATTTAATATAATGCTGTCACAGCAAATGTTTATAAGTCGAATTTTCGATAACTCGAATTTTTTTTCCGCCCCATACCGATTCGAGTTATCGAGGTTACACTGTATCTAGTTATCTCATACCAGTCATACCTATATGGCTATATATAATATAAATATATAAATGTGTTCACGGTAACAGTCGGTAAGTATAATACACCATAAACATCTCTTCTCTTGAACGATCGTTTTATACCGATTTGTACCTGTCGTCACACACTTCAATTTGTTTCTTAAGAATGTAGAATGTTTTTTGAAATATCCACGTACGAACATATTGTATAGTGTATAGATGTGTTATCGTACAAGGTATACAATTCAAAAAGGGTGTTGGTACAAAACATTTTATAGAAATGTATACCTTTTCGTAATTAAATTAAATTTTCAAAATATTTTGACTTTTTGAAATTATTGTTCAACACAGCTATTTTAAATGTTAACTTTTTTTAAATTAACTTAAATAAATCAATTAGTTTTTTCTAAATTGAAATTAACATAACAAAAAATGTATATATTTCTTTTAATACATAAGTTGGAATTTACATAACATTTTTCTTTTTATTTTAATGAATTTTTTTTTTTAAATGATGCGGGGTTATAATAATTATTTATACTTGAAACAAGCATTTACTCGTTTTATAATGATATGAAAATGGAGAGGCTTACTAGTGGCAGCGCAGGTCCTTAAAGGACCGTTAAGCTGTTGATGATGATGATATAATTATTTTATAATTTTATGTAGTTTTATCATTGAGAATAATCAAATGCATTTATTCCAAACCCTGGGTATTAAAAATGACTTACTAAAATAATTTTTAAATTAAATAAACTTAAAATAACTATAAAAAAAATGGTGTTTATATATTTTTCAGATTTTTAATATAAAATTTTTATGCTTTTCTAACATAATAATTTGCACATTTCCGTAATTTTACATTTTATGAATGTATTTTAAAATCATTTAAAAATGATTAATTTTTGAAAAAAATGTTTTTTAAATGTTTTTATTTTATAGCTTCAATAACTGTAAACTAGGATATTGTGGGGAGTGTACTGAAGGGTTTCAACACGTGTGTGTATAAGTAGCAAGGATTTGTCACTAAAAATCTCGGGTGGTCACCCATCTAGGAGCTAGTGACACCAGCGTACACACAGAAAGGGTTTCGTAACTGAAGCATATTCTACACCATACCCAGCCACAAAAAAATTTTATTTACGATTCACTGCAACATAAAAATGAATACAATTTTTTGTTGTAATTAATTGTAAATATATATTTATTTTTTATTTTTATTTGTTGCATGTCCCTAATATATTAAATCATATTAATAATAATATGTAGGTTAGTAAATTGATAATTTGAGTGCAGCAAATAACATGAAAAATATTTTTTATTAATAATTACAGATTGATGGAAAACACATACGATTACTAATGTCATACCACAAATGAGTGTATTGTATATACCATTCATAAATATTTAGAGGTACCTATTTGTCTTATAAAATATATACAAAAGTACAAAACCGTTATTATTATTTTTTATTAACCATCAGTATTGCAATTATTATCGACCCTCTGTAAGACGGTGGCGGCTGATAGCTTGTCGCGCACAATCCACATAATATGTATTGTATTAACCACAATTCATAGCCAACACAATATTAAACTAATTTAAACAAAAATAAAAACGATGCAAATACAATTATAGGAAGATGTATTGTGTGCGTGCGTGTATAAGCCGGTCGGCGAAGTATACTAATAATAAGTAGGACCAGAATTTAAATGCACTAAACCTTACAAATGTGTTCTAAAAAACAACCAAAAATGCCCTTAAAAAATGTATTTTACCACAAAAATGACCTTAAAAACACCTTTTTTTTTATATTTTCAATTTGTAATTTTTTAAATAAGATATAATTATTATTATTTTATTAAAAAAAACTAAAAATTTTAATTGATGATTTGATACGCATTTGTTTTGGCCATTGAGGGAAAATATTATTCATTCAAAACATAAAAGTAACATAAACGTCACGGGACAACTGGCAGATGTGAAACATCGACATTATTTTGTAAAAGTAGTAGGTATGCAGAAAAGAACAAATTGGGATAGGTACGAAATATGTCATAATGATAAAAAAAATAATAATAACACAGGTTATGTGTACTGTAGTAAACAACACTGTATACACTACGGAGTATACACTATAGGTATCCGAGCTCAGTGTAGCGAGAGAGATGGCTTAACGCCGGATCGAGTGGGAGAAAATCGCACAGTCGATTGCGCACGGCGAAGCGTCCCCACACCGTACTCACGACTGTATAAAGCAGAGGTTCCCAAACTGTGGGTCGCGATTAAATTTTTGGTGGGTCGCGCTATATTTTTAAATAATACATAATTTTCTTCAATGTTCTAAGTTCAAATTAAGTTTTATCGTCAATCGTCATATGCGAGTGTGACGATACAAGTTTACAGTGACCGTGTCAAAAAGACGCAACCTGATTAATAGTTATTGAAAAGATAGCAACTGAATTCACTAAAAAAAAGTCATTCATTGTAATTGTGGGTCACCAAATTTTAAAAATTCCCAAAATGGGTCGTACAGTAAAAAGTTTGGGAACCTCTGGTATAAAGACTATATAATATATATATATATATATCATCATGTAACGTCGCCACGCCAGAAATCGGTTTTACGTGTGGATATAGATGTTTCACATCAACAAATTATATAATTGAATTTAGGTAAAATTAAAACTCTTAGGAAGCCTATTGTACTTACCTACCAAATTTAGGGGTATCGCATCAAAGTCAATAATAAATTAAGATAAAATAAAAACTGAATTGAAAAATAAAAATTGACAATGTGTATCGAAAAATCTGATAAACCTACTTAAATATCCAAAAATAATGTATTCTGTGTATACTATTATATAACATAGTAGTATATGCACAATGACATTTTCAAATTCAATGTTTTAAATAAATTTATAAACCGCAAAAATTAATTCAACCTACTGTATAACTAATAGTAAATAAATAACATTAATATAATAATATAGACTGATAGGCTGTCTTCATTCAGAATAGTTTTTTGTTTGGATTGTTTTATCATTCAATTTAAATTTAACACATTCATTAAAGTTACCACTTATCCACCTTTTTAAACATAGAAGTCAACATTAAAAAATAAAAATTTAAAAAAATTTAAATTAATAGATTGTATTATATATTAAATACAAAAACGATTTAATGTTACAACTAGATATATTCATAAAAAGTATATATAGTAATTTAAAATTGTTACTGTACGGGCCGGGAGCATAAGATAATAATACGCGCGCCCGGTTACCTAACTTCTTGCGTAACGGCACGCACACACCGACCGACCTTTGTAAGTGTGTATAATGTATGTAGCACCCAACAGGAGTTGGACAGGGTCGCCGAGCAAAACCTGTGAGTGCTAGTATGTGGGTGGTGTGTGTATGTGTGTATATTAGTTGGTGTGGATAGTGTTACATGATTTTGGTCAATTATTGTTGTGATGTGTAATGATATGCAATGTTTATTGCTTTGCGATGCTTGCGGGTCGAAAATCTCGTGCACTAACCTGACCCCACTAGGCTGGCGCACATCCGAGTTTTTCGCCAGATTTGCGTTATTACGTTCATTACGTTGCTTTGAATAACAACTCGATATTTCATGACCAATTTTATCACAGTAACTGCAATGCAACGATCTATCATAATTAGAATTATTATTTGAATTCTTATTCGCATATTGGTATTATACTACTCCATTTATCAATGTCCATTTTATTTTTTCTTTCTACCTTTCCTGCGCTCTTCTTAACTGTTGATTCCAATTGTAAGTGTTCTACAGTAGGATCAGATCGTAAACCTGTCCTCTTAGACTCTCTATTATCAGGTTCAAGTGTTTTATTTAGTAACTCCTTCTCCCTTAGTTCCTCCAAATACTTTTGTCTACTAGATTCTTGTGAATTCTCACACGATTCTTCAGTATTCAAATCAATTAACGCGTCTGTTTTTATTACTTCCTTTTTATCTTTATCGTTTACCTGTACCCCTTTTTCCTGTGTACTATTTTCGCATACTGATTCATTCGCAGAACTACCTGAATCGTTATTCATAAATATAATTTCCTCATTAAAATATATTTAACTTGAATTAAAGTATTTTTTTGTTATTCCCGAAAAAAAATCTCTTATGTATTTACTACCACTAATACACTTTTTATTTATTCTTATAATTATTTATTCCTTACGACAAAAAAAATTCCTATATTCATTCATAAATTAAATAATAAATGTATTTATTATTTACGTATATTATTCCGCGTCGTTATTATTTCGAATAGTTCGTACTTGCGTAACACAAGGTCACACTACAGCGACACCTTTATTCCACTATTACTACCACTATTCCGTGATTGAATATTATGTATTATTTTCGGTTAGCTACTCCCAAAATTCTTTACAATAATTATCTAACATTCTAACACCTTTATTATTTTTCCTATTTATTTTAATTAATCACTTTTAACCAATATACTTATTCTAATTATAATAATAGTTATTTAATTTCTTATAACAAATTATTCACGTATTATTTTATCTTATAAAATATACTCAATTATTTTTATCCAACACATTTATTTCTCAAATGTTTTTATTCAACACATAAGGTCTTACCACTTTGCGTTAACACAAAACAAACCTTTACTCAATATTCCCATTAACCAATTATTATTTATTCACTTAAATCTCACATTATTTTATTCTCAATATATATTCCAATCCATATATTTATCAACTTTATTCTTTTTTATTCCATCAACAATTTATTTCCCTTATAACCTTTTTTTTCTATTTATCCTTCACAATTATTTAAAACAAATCCCTTTCATTTAATTCTTACAACTTCATATATTTATTCTCAATAATTTTTCAAACCTATATTCCTTTTTATTCACTTTTATTCCATCAATTATTATTATTATTTTTTTTTATGTATTATTTTTATACGTCTATAATAATAATATAATTTCACCAAAAAAAAAAAATATAATATTTTATTTAACGTTAGTTTCCTTAATCTAACGGAGACGTGACCTCAAGCTACAATTCTTAATATTTATTATCAATTTTGTCAAACTTACGCAATTGCTGCATCTGCTACCCAATGTCTACTCATGTTTGCTTTAGTTGTCCGTGCCTCGCTGAGTCGCTCTCGTAGATTCTTTTTATGACCCGGAGTCGTTGAAAGGTGATCATTCCTCCCAACAGTGATCCTTGATAGACTCGGAGGGCCTCGTACTCGACTGCGCCAGATGTAGTAAGCCGACTCGCGAGATTACCAGATGAATTAGACAAGGGTTTGACTCATGTGTGAATAAAGTGTAGACAAGTTGTAATGCTAATAGTATGTCAAGGTATGTCGTTTTTCGGTGATTCTATGAAACGTCTGTGAAACGTTCGTCGGATAACTAACCAGAAGTTCTGCGACCAACCACCGACATCACTGATCGTTCATCGATCGTTCACTACACGGCACATGTAGCAAAATTGGAGTAGAACCTAAAATATTATAATAAACGCAAAGAAATCACGTACGAGGCTGGCTGCGCACGCCGAAGCGTGATAACCAGTGAATTGTCATCCGAAGGAGACGAAACAGCGTAACAAAATGTAAGTGAATATCGTTTTTCGAAATTATTGAATATGCACAACAAAAAATTACACTTTTTATAATAACACAACAGTGTACGATCACACAGCGAACGTACGAAAAGCGACAACAAACCACAGGATGCTTGGACGCTAAGACGCCACGACGTGGAGCTCGTGGAAAAAGTAATAAAATTAAAACTGTCGAGCCAGTGGGGCCGCACCAAAGAGCAAAGAATATACGAATTTCTTTGAAACATCGTATCTAGGTGACTGTCTACCATTAATAATAACCAACAATTATTGTTATTATTATTATTTGCCTTATAATGACACTTAGATCAAATAATAGTAAATAATATGATCATTTTAAAAATATATTCTTATGAAAAACTGCTTAAAAGTAAAGTCCTATAAAAATTATTAAATATTATAAACATTTTGATAGGAAAAAAAATGCTTGTCGTATAATACATAGTAATGTATAATAAAATAAATGCATACATTTTTAAACGAGGCTAAAAATTTTACATACCTATTCATATTTGTCAATTTTATTTCTATTAGGTATATAATTTCATTGGTTAGTTAATAAAATATTGCGACACTACATCTCACTTTTGAGTATTTAAATATTGTATCATATAAAAATTATATATGAATATGATATCGATGAAGGCACCCGTTCATTGGGTTTTGAGGTTTTGATCGTTATTGAGATATTTAAATAAAAATATTTTTTTGACATGACTATGTAAAAACAACTTTTAAATTTTTTATTCATTGTATTTTTTTATTTTTCATTTTTTAATTCATTTTTTTAAATAGATAATTGGCCAATTAGATATTAAATCTAACTTAATTACAATATCTATAGTATATTAATGTATTCTGTACCACACCAAAATACACATAGGAAAAAAATCCCTGAAAAAAAATCCCAAAACTGTACCCAACAGGGGTACAACTGTCAAAAATAATTACTATAAAAATATATTATACAATTTGATTGATAATTATTATATTATTATAATATTGATAAATAGGTATATTTTTATTACCTATATGGTATCACTTCTATAAATATTAATTTAATTATAAACAGGTACCTAACTTTTAGTAATAATAGTACAGTAAGTTGAATCTCAATTTCATAAATATAACAATAAAATTAAATAATATAATGTTTTAAAAGAGTTAATATTTTTAAAATAATCGTAGTCTCGTTTATGAATCCTAACATATTGAATGGTTTTTTAACTAAAGTATTAATATTTAATATACTAAAATTATTATAAATTGTATATTGGTATTTTGGTTTTTGGTATATAACTCTAAAAGAAATGACTGTAGATATATGAAATTTTGACTGAATATTTATATTAGAATTTTTTATACAGCATAACATTTTTAAAATATTTTGATTTATCTTGAGCATTTTACGGACATTTTCATTTTCCAATTTATTTAGGTTTTTTTTCTATAGATTTCTAAAAAACTATATTTGTTGGGTAAAAAAACTTGAAAATTTAATATAAGGCTCCTAATATATTGTTACAATAATAAATTAAAAATATTAAAATCCGTAGTCACAAATTTTTTTTGTAAGCATTTAAAGTTCAAATATTGACAAAATACGTAAAAATCACGAAAAATTGCAAATTATTTTGAGTTAGAAATTTATAAAACATTTTCTTTTTAAATCTAAGATTTGAAAATGTAACACATGATTTCATATAAGATTGCCTAAGTTTATCAAAAAAAAATATCTAAACCAAGTCAAATTAAATTTGAGCGTTTGAAGTTCATATTTTTACAACATTGCATATTCACTTGATTTCTCATGTAGCGATTTTTTTATTTTGTTGTTATTCAAAAATGAATAACTGTAGGTACTTAAAAATTTCACCTAATGTTTGTAATAACATTTTATATCCAGCATACAATTTTGACTCTTTTTAAGCTTTTTGCGGACCATTTCAAATTTCAATTACAGTAAGTTCCCGTTACAACGAACTCCAAGGGACCGAATTTTTTTTTCGTTGTAACGAAATTTTGAAAATTCGAATAAAAACAAGTTTAAAAACATTATATAATTCAAATACAAATATGTATGTAAATATGTATTTTAGTTTTTTTTTTATATAAATACCAATACACATTAATTTTTTTTGGGCCAAAAATTATGAAAATTAAATACAAGGCTCCTGATATAATGTTACAATGATATGTGAAAAATATTAAAAATACATAGGCATACATTTTTTTTATAAGCATTTAACGTTTGAATTTTGACAAAATTCATCAAAATCTCGAAAACTATCAATCATTGTAATCAAACAATTAAAAATGTTCAGTTTTTATAACTAAGGATTGAAAATTTAACACAAAGTTTCTAATAAATAGTAGGTACATACTGTAATCAAAAAATCTAAAAAATATATAAACACAGACATATATTTTTCTACTAAATATTATCAAATATTCATCTACTTAATCTTAAATGACGTTTCCAGTTGAATTGTGCCTTATGTTAAAGTATGTATTATACAATTTTTCCAGCATCACTGATCATTTTAGATAATATGAATAATATTAATTCAACTTACCTGCTACCGTATAATAACAATAGCAATATAATTTAAAATATCCTAGACTGACATACCGTCTCCGCTCAGAATCGTTTTTCGTATACAATGATATTATACATTGAATTCAAATTTAATACCATCCATTATATACAGTGATCTACTTGTAACCTACTGTACAGCGGAGCGGCATCCAATTGACCCATTTTTGTTTTCTATATTTATATCGATGAGTAATAGAACTTTAAAAATTTTAAAATTACATAGGCAAGGTTTATTTTTACAAATATTTGCATTAAATCATGAATATTAAATTAATTTGCCATCATAAAATAATAAATTCTTATTTTTATAGACTGAACATTATAAACAAAATTCATCATAAGAAGTTCTACTATAACCAAAAAATATAAAACTTTAAATAAAATTAAAATATATATACATTTTTTTATAGATATTTTAAGCTTAAATTTGGACAAAATTAGATATTTAAACAAAGTTGAAATTTAGGTTATTTTGTTGTAATTCAAACGAAATATTATTGGGAACTCAAAACTTTTGAAGTATATTGTTATATTATCATATGAATATTTTTGGTTTACCTGTAGTAAAATAAATCACCTTAACAATTATCAATAATATCATAAAATATACTAATACAGGCTGACAGAAGGTCTTAACTCAGAATCGTATTTCATATAAGTGGTACTAGTTGAAAGTATTTAAAACACTGGTTATTGCGTAATAATGTAATGAGATTATATAGAAAAACCTTTATGAGTGAGACAAACTCCTTGGAGTATCTACTTAGTTACAATAGATTTTACAAATGTTCACACTACCTACATAAAAAGATAATTTTATCTACTTTGTCAACCTATATTATTGAGTACCTATATTTTATGATATTATTGTTATTAAAGTAATTTATTTTACTATTAGTAATACAGTCAAAATAATATTATTTAATATATATGTAATATAGGTGGGAATATTTTAAATTGTAAATTATTGACATAGATCAGGCCAGTGAAGCAAGATGTGCTGAGGCGACAATAATATTTTCTATATAACACCGCCGTATGCGCAGCCACAGGCAGTCCCGTTGTCGCTGAGTATTCGGCTAGAACGTAATGAATATGTACGACGATTGTAGGACGTGTGAAGCGGCGATCATAGTACGGGATCGTAGAAATAAACTATGTAGATTTGCCAAGTGTTTTATTTTTTGTTTGTTTTAATTTAATAAAAGTGTTTTCGACCCGAAAACCCGAGTTAAATATTATTTCAAGTCTTCTTGGTTCTTACCTTTTACATTGAAACAGTGCATAAGCATCGTAAGTATTTTTATAGTATTATTATTATTTTCAAAAAATATTTGTACCTATGTAACTATATTTTATATTTATATAAAACGATGATGATGACATTTCAAATACACCGACTTCTAAAAATAAACTTGTTTATTTACTGTGAGTGTATTGCGTGGCTGTACAACACGTAGCCCGTAAGTATTCTGTTGAATTAAAATATATTATAATTAAATTATAAAATATTTGCAATTCGAACTTTTGGAGTAAATAGTTGTTGTCTATTCGACTATTCGTCTAAGGTATAAGTGGTAACATTGTCTTCTGTGGTTACACAAGTATTTTGATATTCAAGATGATCGATGAAAATTTTCAAGGTTTGAACATCTTATACCGAATATTAAGTAAACGAATTGAACAAAAATTGAACCATATAGATACAAAGTTGGCACTTTTAACGGGCAACGAAGAATCGGCTAGTAATGTTATAATAATATTTTTAAACAAAAATTTGGTGTATGGTCATATATAGACATGAACTGTTTTCTATAACGTTAATATTATGTTTTTTTTTCATATTATTCATAACATATTTGCATATTATGCTATTTTAATAATCATGAATATTGACAAAAAAATGAAAAATATTCCGGCAAACGAAAGAGGATTAAATTAGAGTACACAATACTAAATCATTCTTCTTTGTTAAAATATCTAATTTCATCCAAATTTGAACATATAGATAATCACTATTAAAAAAACTGCGTTTTTAAATTATTTAGATTTTTGGCTACAGAAAAACGTATTTTGATTGGATCCTTGTTTTAAATGTTCAATCCGTATAGGTATAAAAATTGAACCTTTTATAATTTTTTTATTTTAAATTTTGTCGTCAAAATTCAAACTTTAAATGCTTATAAATACTGTTGTTCACGCGTGAAGAATTATGTGCTGCGCTCTAGTAGTAGGCCCGGCACCTACGCTCCTCAACCACCTGATTGTATGCCTCACTATCAAATGTCACCCATAATCAGTTTTTGTTTTTGTAATTTTTTGGTAATATGTAATGTAATGTAATGTAATGTTAGTAGGTACTAGTTAGATAGTAAGAGACCAAAAAAAGTGCTGAAGTAGCTAAATTTTTACTGTATATTTGTGCTTTTGAGTATTGAATTGAAGGGTCAACACGCACAATAGTGTTGCGTTGTGTAGCCATTCAACTTAAAATATAATATTATAATCACTACAAGAAGTGAATCTTTCACAATTAGTTAATTGTACTAAGTCTATTATAAAATGTAAATTATTATGTAACTAGTATAATGTGTTATTATTATTATAAATGTATGGTATTGTTTTCAATTATTATAAGCAAGCAGTAACTGGCCAGTTCCTGCACTCCACGATACTGTGAGTTTTTATCATTTTATTGTATTATTATATAAGTATATTCAGAGTGAGTTAAATTATAATTATTATATGCTCAACTATCAACTCTTATTTATTATTGAATAGCACGAATGAGTGCCCTCTATTTGGTCGCACTGTGAATCAATAAAGATTTTAATATACTATTATACATTTTGTCATCACACCTTATTATTTTATTATTTAGTTACCCCAAGTCTGTTAACTGTCTTACACATCCTCTTGTTCACTGCAGGCAAACCCTCCGTTTACAAGTAAGGTTGTGTGTAAGCAGCGTTCCTTATTATACAGTCCACTCTGTTTAGAGCGTTAGGTGTCGGGGAACCCACCATATTATTTGAAGGCCCTCGCCCGTACAACTGTAACTATGTATTTTTAATATATTTCAACTAATATTGTAACAATATATTAGGAGCATTGTATATAAAATTTTCAAGCATTTTTACCGCACGAATAAAATTTAATTGACATTTATAGAATAAAAAACTGAAAAAACTGTAAAAATAATATGTCCATTAATAGCTCAAAATTAACCAAAATAGTTTTAAAATGTTATCAAGTATAGTAATTGATAAAATAAACATATGATATAAATTTCAAATACCTACAGTTATTTGTTTTTGAATTTAAACAAAATAAGAAAATTACTACATGAGTAATAGAGTGAATATCCAATGTCGTAAAAATATGAACTTCAAACGCTCATAAAAAGTTTATTTGACTTTCTTGATGACATTTTTTTTTTTTTTGATAAATGTAGAAAAACTCATAAGAAATCTTGAATAACATTTTAAAATCTTAGATTTAAAAGAAAAACTTTTATGAATTTCTATCTCAAAAGCACATTTTCGTGATTTGTACGTATTTAGTCAAAATTAAATACTCATAAAATTGTTTTATTTATTTATGCTTAACTTTTTATTTAATTTCCACCAACAACAACTAATGAGGAACCTTCTATTAAATTTTCAAGTTTTTCTACACAACAAATAAAATTGACAATAATATTTTCAAGGTAACACTGCCGCACGCGCACCCATAGGCACTTCAAGAGCACCTACACTTATTCTAGAGAGAGTTATAAGCTTGAGCGTTCGGTGGAGGTAAGGCGTATAGTTGGTTTACTGCGTATAATCTAATGCGGGTGATACCACAAAGTGCCGCCCAACTTATCCACGGTCGGAGACATTTATTTTCGCGCATGTGAAATACAACAATTGTGTACGTTTCGGGGAATAAAACCCAGATCAAGTTTTGTGTTTTCATCTGTTAAAGTTAAAATATTAGTTTTTACGTGTATTGGGTGCAGTATAAACACTATAAACCAAGAACGCAATTTTTTTTTTTACTTATTTAGTAACAAATACGATATACGTTCGATATTTTGAAAATCCCAACTTTAAATGTTTATAAAAAAAAATTGTGCCTATGTATTGTTAATATTTTTCAACTACTATTGTAATAACATATTAGGAGGCTTGTATTACATTTTCAAGCATTTGACGCAACGAATAAAATTGTATTGACATTTATAAATAAAAAATTTTAAAAACTGTAAAAAGAATATGTCCGTAAATAGCTCAAAACGATGTCGTTTCAAAATTATTACTCTACTTAGCCATCGTACATTACTGTGATATCAAACATCTTTATACTCAGACTCTATTTCTGAAAGAAAATTTTGAGATTGGCGATGATTCAATCCATGTGATTTTATAAAATTAATAATTTGTACCTACTATAGGATACTATTGTATACAATAGATATAACATTTTCCAAATCTAATACTTTCCCATATAGTGCTTATATAGCGCATATAGCGCTCCCAACTCTTCTGTTAAATCAAAATTTGCATTAACACCTCGTAAAAAAATTAGAAGTTGTGCCATATCTACCATATCTGTACTCTCATCTAATGCTATTGAAAATGTTTTACTCCGTCTTGCACTTGTTTAAAAAGATTAAGTCCTAGATCTTCTATTCGTCTAGTAATTGTTTGGCGTGATAAACTAACTTGTTCAAACAAACATTTATTCTCATCAATAACATGTAGCATAACACTTCTTCACAAATTCTCCATCAGAAAACGATTTACTTTCTTTGGCTATTAACTGAGCGACTCGATAACTAGCACAGACAGTAGACACGTTTTATTCACATTGTTTCTTAAATATATTTTGTTGAAAAGTATGATTTTTTTTTAAGAAATTAAATTTTTATACTCTTTCTGTTCCTATAAGATTTTCAAATTTGGCTTCATGTTTAGTTTCATAGTGTCGTTGAATATTATATTCTTTTAAAACTGCTATAGTTTCTTTAGTTTCTTAACATATTATACACATATCTTTATTTTGCTATTCTATAAAAAAGTAATCGCCTTCTCACTGATTTTTAAAAACACGTCAATTTTCCGTTTTTTTTTTAAACATAATAAACTTTTACAATACGCAGAGCAATAATAACACTAACTCTGTATTATTTACGTCCTGACTCAAACGAATAACTATACTGTGCTCGTTGCTCAACCAATATTATCTAAATTCTACGCTGAAGATTTTACAGCCATCGTGATCGTACCAAAATAAGATAAGTTACGATAATGCTAATTATATTATTAAATGACTTTGTATAATAAACAATATCAGTTCAAAAATAATAAAAATACGTAGGCAAAATATTTTTTATATAAGCATTTAAAGTTAAAATTTTGATTTTAGACTTGTTGTACCAATGAAATTGACAACGTGAAAATTGCTTTGTAGTTATAAAATGTTCAATTTTATAGCTAAGGAACACGATTGCTCGTAAGTAGTTCATTCTGTAACCAAAAAATCTAAAAGATATATTTGTATACAGCTACTTTTTATAGTTACTTATTAGTTCAAATTTGAACGATATTACATATAAAAACCAAGAATAACGGTTTTGGTTAGACATTTTTTTTTTGTAATTTAAAAATACTATTCGTAGATAATTGAATCTTACAAATTTTTTTTTTATATTTTTTTACACACTGTTGCACTTGGGTTTGTTACGATGAACGGATAAAGTATGTGAAATGTAAATATATTTTGATGACGTTACCTCCGACGCCTGATATGGTTGATATAGGCCACTTAACGTACACTGCCTTAGATTTGACGGGGTAGGCAACCAGATACAACTACAACGACGACGACGATGAGGACCAAAAGATACTTAAATTACAGGACCAAGTAAGTTGAGTTTATGCACGGGAATAAGGAAGATGAGTTTAGTTATAATGGGGGAATGTGTTGGTGGTCGGAATCGGTTTGGTGCAATGACCACCAAGCTCACATAAATCGGCCAAATACTTAAGATTTATACTTAAATCTACGATGATGATGACGGTGTCAATGATGGCTTCAGTAACCAACGAACAACGGCGAATGGACTTGAAGCCCTTGGTGGCCTCTCACACACCACGCCGGGTGCTGGCGGTCTTATGCACTGAATGACGGCACCAATCCCAATTTCGGGCTACTGAAGAGCACCTTCAACGTTGTCTCAATGACGAGTTGGTGTAGACAAGTACACGATGATATACACATACACACAAATACGAAAATAAAATGATTATGATTATGATTATGGTTTATTGTAATAATAACAACAACACGATAATGTGTGTCGCAATGACAGGATAGTATAATGTAGTAACGCAGTGGCAACAAAATAAAATTTCGCGTTGCTCCAACAGCAACGGAGACGCGATTCGCAATTAACGATACTAAAAAAAACTATAACAGTAGTAATACGTGAATAGTGTTCACAAAAAACTTAATGATTACTAAACAAAACAATAATATGGGCGTTGGCCGCGTAATCACAACAAAAACAAATTAAACAGATGATATTACAAACAAAACAATATGACGACAACGATAACAATAATAATTAATTTATATAGGTGATTATAATTCACATAACATACGAGTAAGAGGACAGTTAGAGGACGATGAAGAGGGAGAGAGATAAGGACGGGTCGCCGCCGCCGTGTTGTTTTGCATTTCACATATTAATAACAGCAATGTGTCGCGGCAACACACACAATAACATTTTTTTACCAACAGTTAATTTAAGTAGTTATTTTACTGTAGAACTAAACCTAATAGTAAGATTAATCAATTTACTCACAATAATATCATAAAATATACTTACTAATATTATAGGCTTAAATGATTTTTTCTACGGGTGCTGAAGATACAGGCCTTATTTTGAGCTCTTTGTAAGTCATTCAT
This sequence comes from Nasonovia ribisnigri, assembly GCA_027563435.1. NCBI lineage: Eukaryota > Metazoa > Arthropoda > Insecta > Hemiptera > Aphididae > Nasonovia > Nasonovia ribisnigri. Next base: position 22,342 of record JANEHU010004248.1, on the reverse strand, counting down.
TTTGGAAGTCGTAACGGGCTAATATTTCAAAAATTTGCAATTATGACGAACGGTTGAAAGGCTATTGACTGTTTTAATTTCTTTGAATAATAATGATTAGAGATGACGAATGATTATATTTTAATTGATATGTTACAGTTACTTATATTAATCATGAGACTACCCGAACGATAAATGAAACACTATAGGTACGTTTGCAACACACTATAATAAGACTTTGAACTTGAGACGGCGCATAACAAATCGCGCATATTTATTTATTTTTTATTTCCCATAAAGAATAAATTATGATGAATTGTATACTAAATGTCCAAGCATTAGTAGGTAATTTGAATAAAAATGTAATAATTTTATCTACAACTAAATAATGAAAAATGTATAAAATAAAAACAATAATGGAGAGCATCATTTTTAAGGAGTAATGTAAAACTTGCTTTGTAATAAAACAGTTATAAAATGTTCAATTTTATAGGTAAGGAACAAGGTTGCACGAAAGTACTTCATTCTGTAATCAAAAAATCTAAGAGATATATTTATACACAGACACTTTTTATAATAATTTTAAGTTAAAATTTGAATGATTTTAGTTAGATATTTTGTAGTAATTTAAAAACGTTATTCGTGGATACTTGAAGCTTTTAAAATATTTTATTATATTTTTGTACACACAATGACATTTTCAAATATTACCTTCTTATTAATAATGTATTAATGTACCTTGAAGGATCCAAAGGTTAGATTAAGTTCAATACTAGACTAGTTCGTACTACAATAGTTCCGAAAATATACTTATTTATTTAAACTTAAATATATATTTACAATAATCGCTTAGTAATACATCTATCATAGAGGTATGAAACATCATTAGATGATCCTTATTAATGTGTGAAAAAGTAAAAATTATTTAATAGTAATAAATTATTAATGACAAAAGTGAGGTATACATTAAAAATACAATATTACCTATTTTTCTATTATTAAATCAACATTAAATCTAGATTTACAGGACCTATTAATCAAACTATCAGAACCTTTTGAGAGATATTACAATGGAATAAAGTATTGTCACACAGAAGGTATTTAACTGCTTAGTTCTATAACCAAGGAATAAAGGGTTAAATTTAATTAATAATACTGAGCAATTGATAATGCCATTCAATGTTGAATGCTATTCATGTTGAATACGATCACATACTCAACAGCAATTTCAAGCTAAGTGTTAAACATAGAACAGAGTATTTATATATTTTTTGACTGTAAATATAAATTTAAAAAGAAATTGTATATGTATAAATTAGTGTTAATGTTTAATTTGAATCACTGATGACGAAGACATGGTAAACTATGATATTTTGTAGCAACATTCATTCTGCCATTTTCAATAAGCCATCTACAAGTGGAATGGATATAGAGTCAATTGATGTCAATTATGTATCTGCTATTGCCAAAGCAAACTATGGTTACTGAAAAATATGTATAAAACGCTTTGAGAAAACTAAAGGGAACTTTGGAACTGCATAACAGGATATTTTTAAAAAGAATCATTAAGGAGGAGGCCGTGACAAATAAAAAAAAGTCTTTAATAAAATTCAAAATGCGTAGTATTCCACTGACAAATTATATGGCATATAGATGATATAAATAATTTATAATGGTTAGGAAATTGGATAATGATTTTTGAATGCAAATTTAAACATGATGGTGCCAGGTGTGGTGGTAAAATGATGATCTCTGCGATGATGCTGATAGGTTGAATTGTATGGAAAACATAGGCAGAAGCAGGATCTAATGATGGAACCAGATTTAAAAATTAACAATGTTGATCCAGAGTTGGAAGATGATGGCATTTTGGAGATCTGAATACAGCATGTTAATTAAAAACATTACTTGTCAAGTAGACTTGTATTGACTTCTAAACAAAAAAACATTTATTAGTTATTTAATATTATTTTTTAAATGAGACGTTTAAAAGGAATTTAAATCAATTGTTTTTATAAAATATGAAATAATCAACAACCAATTATAACAGAGAAAAAATAAATAACTAGCTAGAAAAATTGTTATTTATCCTTCCAACCATACCTTACAAAAAATCCACTTATATTGTTAGGGTTTGATTAATCTACCAACTTTTCTATTTAACACTTTGAACAGTTTATACAAATCAACATCTATTTCATTCAACACTTGAAGAACAAACTAGACCAGTGGTTCTCAAAGTGTGCACCGCACTGCTGTATAATTTTATAACAATGGCGATTATGGAAACGATTACAATTATGTAAATCTTAATATGACAAAGGAAAAACCTTGGTTCAAAAAGAGTGCCGCGACCCAAAAATGTATGATAATTCCTGACCTATGGGGTTTTGTACAACATATTTTGTGCTAACTGATAATTGTGAAATGAATTAAATCACCAAACCAGGAAACTAATTTTTGAACGTTTTTTACTATATTTTAACGTAAGCTTCTACACAAACAACTTTTCTAATATTTAATTCCACAAAACAATTACCCAAATCATATTTAAAGTATTCGACATCTATGACTACAACTGAAGAAGTTCTTACTGGAGTTATAGTTTATACCAATGTATACTGGATGGTTAAGAGGATCATTAGTGGAACTAACAGCAAAGTATCTTCCACATTGTAAACATGTTGTTATCTTTAAACATGATTATCAGCAAACACTGAAAAATAATACAAATAAATACATAGAAATAATAAAATTATAGAAAGATACAAACCAACTGAGCTGTTGATGGATTTGACTGTAAAATTGAATTTTTCTTATTGTCACTCCAACTTGAATTAATTTGCAGTTTTCAGAAGTCTTAATTAACAAGTAATAGCTGCATTAGTCTGGATTGTAAGTGATCATTTTATCACTCTTTTGCTCATAAAATGTTTGCTTTGTTTAGAAGTTAATGTGTGGGATAATGAGTGAAAACAACTCTTCACATACTACTTGACAAGTAATGTCTTTAAATTAATTTGCTGTATTCAGATCTCCAATAATGCAATCAACTTCTAAATCTGGATCAACATTGTCAGATTTTTCTTTTTGTAAAATATAATTTTTATGAATTACTTTTGTCAGTCATCATCAACACCAAATGTGGTTCCATCATTAGAACCGGCTTCTACCTATGTTTTCCATATATTTCAACCCTGTCAGCCTCATCGCTTAGATCATCATTTTACCACCACCATATTAAATTTTGCTTTCATAAATAATTTTTCAATTGACTTACCATTATAAATTATTTATATCATCAGTAGGCCATATAATCTGTCAGTGGAACACTACACATTTTGAAATTTAGTAAAGACCTTTTTTTAGTTTTCACGGCCTCCTCCTTAAATATTCCTTTTAAAAATATCCTGTTATGCAGTTGCAAAGTTCCCTTTAGTATTTTCAAATCGTGCTATACAAATTTTACAGTAACCATAGTTTGCTTTGGCAAAAGCAGACACATTTTTGATATCCATTCAGCTTGAATTCAGCTTCTCTAATTGAAAATTAGAGAAGCATATTGCTACAAAATATCAAAGATTAATTTGTCTTCATCATCCGTGTCCCAAATTAAACATTCACACTCATTCTTGGTTAATCCAATTTTTTTTAAATATATTTTTATAATGAAATACATGGAAACTCTATGTTCTACATTAAACTCATTGCTTGACATTGCTGTCAAGTATGTGAATGTATACTATGTAGAACTGCATTTTTATTTTTCATATATATGAGACTTTCTAAACTAGTATTAGATGTCATTGAATCAACTTTAGAGCCATCTTGAGCAGCGTTGATACTGAAGTTAATTTAAATTGAAAAATCTTGAAGTTCAAAGCCCCATCTGGGGAAAGATGTGGATTACCCATTATCATATTAACCCTTAATTGAAAAAAAAATGTATTTTAGAATGAATGTTTTAAAATAAAATAGTTTTTTAGTAAATTGACATACCTACAATGCATTTTACGGTTGTTGATGTTCAATGTGATATTTGCTTCACTTAATGCCCCTTTCTTCATGGCACTAACTTCTGTGTCAACAGCAAGAGAATGTGGGCCCCATTCAAATTCACCTATATTTTAGATAAACAAACTTATAATATCTCATTTAACAATCCAAATGTGCTTTTGAAGCACATTTATACAAACATTCTAAATAGATTATTTCTAGAGGTATGTAAAATTAATTTATTGGTTTACAACTTTAATTATGTAAGGCTATTAATTATTATATTGTTAAATCATTCAACCGTAGGTAAATACTGTATACTCTTTTATTACTATGATACATAATAATTTGTAAGAATACCTATTTTAAGAAATAAAATAAAATAATTTTATAATATTTTAATTATTTATTTCTTAATTGATTTCATAGTAATTATTAATTAATATTTAATTATTGTTGATACTATTTGTTTATTTTTCTAATAATTAATTAAAATAAAATAGTTTCTACATTTTTTAAAAGCATAGATCTCAATAGGTGTTATTATTAAAGGGAATACACTGTGCTTAGTAAAAAGTTGTTTTTATTTTATAAATTTATTATTTTTCTTTTCATATCTATAATGTACTATGAATTTTTTTTTAATAATTAATACAAAATAAAAGCTTTTTTTGTTTAAAATTAAAATAATACTAAAAAAAAACTAGTTTTTAAGAAAAATAAATACTAATAAGAAGAGCAAAGACTGTAAACTAAAAATTGTGATAAATGGATTAAATTATTTAATCAAAGTTAAATTTATTGATATTTTTTTTCATTTGTTTTCAACGTTTTATTATTTATAAAGATCATACAAAACATTGTAGCAATTTAACAGTAAAAAATAAAAGTATATAGTATTTATTTTTTAATTAAATAGTTGATTGTGAATAATAAAAATCTAGGTCGTTTTGTTAAATGAGATGTTTAAAACAAATTTAAATCAATTGTTTTTTATAAAATATGAATTAATCAATAACCAAATATAACAGAGAAAAAATAAATAACTAGGTAGACAAATTGTTATTTCTCCTTCCAACCATACCTACTTTAAAAAAATCCAGTTATATTGTTAGGGTTCTTGTTAAAGTATCTTCCACATTGTAAACATGTTGTTATCTTTAAACATGATTATCAGCTAACACTGAAAAATAACACAAATAAATACATAGATATAATATCTATTTTAACTTTAATTATGTAAGGCTATTAATTATTACATTGTTAAATCATTCAACCGTAGGTAAATACTGTATACTCTTTTATTACTATGATACATAATAATTTGTAAGAATACCTATTTTAAGAAATAAAATAAAATAATTTTATAATATTTTAATTATTTATTTCTTAATTGATTTCATAGTAATTATTAAATAATATTTAATTATTGTTGATACTATTTGTTTATTTTTCTAATAATTAATTAAAATAAAATAGTTTCTACATTTTTTAAAAGCATAGATTAAGATTGTAAACTTAAATATCTTATGATAAAATAATACTAGAATAAGACTAGTTTATAAGAAAAGTATAGAATTATATTATTATTACTATTATAAGAAGAGTAAAGACTGCAAACTAAAAATTATGATAAAACGACTAAATAATTTCATTTAAGTTAAATTTATTGATATTTGTATTCATTTCATATATTTAATAATTAATTTAATTTTACCTATAGTAAAACCACATACTATGTTATTTTATTTAAACTCATTAGGTGTTATTATTAAAGGGAATACACTGTGCTTAGTAAAAAGTTGTTTTTATTTTATTAATTTATTATTTTTCTTTTCATATCTATAATGTACTATGAATTTTTTTTTAATATTTAATACAAAATAAAAGCTTTTTTTGTTTAAAATTAAAATAATACTAAAAAAAACTAGTTTTTAAGAAATATAAATACTTAGAAGAAGAGCAAAGACTGTAAACTAAAAATTTTAATAAATCGATTAAATAATTTAATCAAAGTTAAATTTATTGATATTTTTTTTCATTTGTTTTCAACGTTTTATTATTTATAAAGATCGTACAAAACATTGTAGCAATTTAACAGTAAAAAATAAAAGTATATAGTATTTATTTTTTAATTAAATAGTTGATTGTGAATAATAAAATTCTAGGTCGTTTTGTTAAACAAATATTAAAAAATATGTCTATTAACATTTATTCATTAAATTATGTCAAAATGTACGACCTATTCAATGGAAATAGTACGTTATGATGAAATATAACCAAAACGTACTATTTCCATTGAATTTTGAAAAAAACGAACCAACTTGAGTGTTACTTATTTAATAATTAATTTTATTAGTTGCTGATAGTGATGTTCATGTGGCATTACTGTTTGAAAACAAGAAATTATTTTAATAAAACTTAAAACACACTAGGTATACCTACTTCTCTAGGTGGGTTAGTCTATCAAACATTGTCCTATATCTTTCATTGTGTTCTATGTCTGATTATAGTACATTGGTATGCATTAATATCACTGTTAGGTAGTCAATGCTTTCACACCTATTTGTTTTTTCATCCTTAAAATGCCTACCTAGGTATTTAAAATCAGAAACGAAGAAAAAGCCGAATGATTAAATGTTATTGTTAACTGTAGTAAAAATGTTATGTAATAGAGAGAACGACGTCGAAATCCTATGCTATAATATAGACTAATATACATAGGTACTTGCACAAATCGCTGTTCCGTCAGTATTATAATCGATGGTGTTGGGTTTATTTGTAGTGAAGTCTATTATGTGTCTCATACGTGTAAAATAGTATGTCGTTCCGCGGTGATCGTTTAGAAAGCGTCTGCGAAACGTTCTTCGGATAACAGACCAGAAGTTCTGCGACGTCACCGATCGTCCATCGATCGCGCACTATACGTCACATGTATAGCGAAATTAGAGACGAACCTAAAATATTGTATTAAACGCAACGAAATCACATACGAGGCCCGGCTGCGCACGTCGAAGCGTGATAGCTAGCGAATTTTCATCCAAGGGAGACGAAACAGCGTAGCATAACGTAAGTGAATATTGTTTTTCGAGATTATTGAGTAGGTGCAACAAAAAAATCACAGTTTTTAAAATAATACAACCGTAAACGATCACACGGTGAACGTACGAAAAGCGACGACAAAGACAAACCACAGGACGCTTGAAAGCTAAGACGCCATGACGTGGAGCTCATGGAAAAAGTAATAGAAAATAAAAACTGTCGAGCCAGCGCGGCCGCAACGAAGATGAAAAAGTAAACGAATTGCTCCGAAACACCGTACCTGTAATAGGTGACTGTCTACCATAAAAAATAACCAACAATTATTGTCATTATTATTTGCATGATCTTATGGGAGCATCGTAGCTGGGCACAAATCACCACCGTTTTATAAAATAGCAAACCAAGTCCGCAACAAAAATTTTTTTTGGAACCGTAACTTTGCACAATACCTTCTCCGCAAAAGATATTTTTTTTAAAATTATTTGTCATATAATAAGCTTAGATCAAATAATAAATAAATAATATGATCATTTAAAAAATATATTCTTATGAAAAACTGCTTAGAAGTAAAGTCATATAAAAAAAAAATTAATTATAGGTATAAGCATTTTAATACGATAAAAACGCTTGTCATGTAATACATAGTGATGAATAATAAATTATAAATGCATACATTGTGACATATAAAAATTAAAGATGATATGACTATTAATACACAATTTTTAAGGAAAATACGTAAAGTATTCCGCAAGAGGAGGCGCTATTACATCATTCTAGTTTGGACGCAGTCAGCAGATCGCACTCACGGAATATACATGCGGAACAGACACTACATAGTAGTTGCGGAGGCGCTTTACCGAAATTCTAGTGAGGACGTGCATTCAGTGTGTCACACTTACGATTTTCGTAGTCAGCGTCTTAATGAGGTGCTAAATCGTTTGTAAAAACAACTCGCGCGACGCACACTAACTTTTATTCTTGTCAAAATTTTTTTTCTATGTGTATTTAAAGTTAGAATTTGGACTGGATGTACCAATCAAATTGACAACGTAAAAATTGCTTTGTTGTTATAAAATGTTCAATTTTATAGCTAAGGAACAAGGTTGCACGTAAGTAGTTCATTCTGTAACCAAAAAATCTAAAAGATATATTTGTATACACAGCTACTTTTTATAGTTAGTTTTTATTTCAAATTTGAACGATATTACATATAAACACCAAAAATAACAGTTTGGTTAGACATTTTTTTTTGTAATTTAAAAATACTATTCGTGGATATTTGAATCTTTCAAAATATTTTATTATATTTTTGTACACAATAATATTCCGACCCGAACATATATTATTGGGTATATTTTATGATAGTAATGTTATTAAAGTAATTTATTTTACTATTAGTAATACAGTAGTGTCGTATATTGTAGACAGTCGTCAAAATAATATTATTTAATAATTATTTTGTATAGATTGGAATATTTTAAACTTTAAATTATTGAACTAGGTTAGTCCAGTGAAGCAAGATGTGCTGAGGCGACAATAATATTTTCTATATAACACTACCGCACGCGCAGCTATAGGTACTAAAAGTGCATCTACTTCTATTCTAGAGAGAGTCATTAGCTTGAGCGTACGGTGGTAAGGCGGTACGGAGGTTATACGCCTTACCTCCGTACCGCAAAGTGGCGCCCAGCTTATCCACGGTCAGAGACATTTATTTTTGTGCATCTGAAATACAACAATAATTGTGTACGTTTCGAGGAATAAAACCCAGAGCAAGTTTTGTGTTTTCATCTGTTAAAGTTAAAATATTAGTTTTTACGTGTTTTGGGTGCAGTATAAACCAAGAACGCAATTTTTTTTTTACTTATTTAGTAACAAATGCGATATATGTTCGATATTTTGAAAATCCCAACATAAAATGTTTATAAAAAAAATTGTGCATATGTATAGTTAATATTTTTCAACTACTATTGTAATAACATATTAGGAGGCTTGTATTACATTTTCAAGCTTTCTGACACAACGAATAAAATTGTAATGACATTTATAAATAAAAAATTTTAATAAAATGTAAAAAGAATATGTCCGTAAATAGCTCAAAACGATGTCGTTTCAAAATTTTTACTCTACTTAGCCATCGTAAATTAATGTGATATAAAACATCTTTATACTCAGACTCTATTTCTGAAAGAAAATTTTGAGATTGGCGATGATTCAATCAATGTGATCTTATAAAATTAATAATTTGTACCTACTATAGGATACTATTTTATACAATAGATATAACATTTTCCAAATCTAATACTTTCCCATATAGTGCTTGTTGATGAACAATGCAGTGAATTCCAATTGGTGGAGAAAGATTTCGTTCAGAAATTTTTGTGTCTATTCTTCCGATAAGTCCACTCTTAGAGCCTATCATACTTTTCGCATCATCTGTAGTCACACTAAAAAGATTTTCAAAATTAAGACCTAGATTTTCGAATGTATTTAATAAAGCTTTGAATATATTTTCTCCAGTTGAAGTATCTCTCCAACGCTCCCAACTCTTCTGTTAAATCAAAATTTGCATTTACACCTCGTAAAAAAATTAGAAGTTGTGCCATATCTACCATATCTGTACTCTCATCTAATGCTATTGAAAATGTTTTACTCCGTCTTGCACTTGTTTAAAAAGATTAAGTCCTAGATCTTCTATTCGTCTAGTAATTGTTTGGCGTGATAAACTAACTTGTTCAAACAAACATTTATTCTCATCAATAACATGTAGCATAACACTTCTTCACAAATTCTCCATCAGAAAACGATTTACTTTCTTTGGCTATTAACTGAGCGACTCGATAACTAGCACAGACAGTAGACACGTTTTATTCACATTGTTTCTTAAATATATTTTGTTGAAAAGTATGATTTTCTTTTAAGAAATTAAATTTTTATACTCTTTCTGTTCCTATAAGATTTTCAAATTTGGCTTCATGTTTAGTTTCATAGTGTCGTTGAATATTATATTCTTTTAAAACTGCTATAGTTCCTTTAGTTTCTTAACATATTATACACATATCTTTATTTTGCTATTCTATAAAAAAGTAATCGCCTTCTCACTGATTTTTAAAAACACGTCAATTTTCCGTTTTTTTTTAAACATAATAAACTTTTACAATACGCAGAGCAATAATAACACTAACTCTGTATTATTTACGTCCTGACTCAAACGAATAACTATACTGTGCTCGTTGCTCAACCAATATTATCTAAATTCTACGCTGAAGATTTTACAGCCATCGTGATCGTACCAAAATAAGATAAGTTACGATAATGCTAATTATATTATTAAATGACTTTGTATAATAAACAATATCAGTTCAAAAATAATAAAAATACGTAGGCAATATATTTTTTATATAAGCATTTAAAGTTAAAATTTTGATTTTAGACTTGATGTACCAATGAAATTGACAACGTGAAAATTGCTTTGTAGTTATAAAATGTTCAATTTTATAGCTAAGGAACACGATTGCTCGTAAGTAGTTCATTCTGTAACCAAAAAATCTAAAAGATATATTTGTATACAGCTACTTCTTATAGTTACTTATTAGTTCAAATTTGAACGATATTACATATAAAAACCAAGAATAACGGTTTTGGTTAGACTTTTTTTTTTGTAATATAAAAATACTATTCGTGGATAATTTAATCTTACAATTTTTTTTTTAATATTTTTTTACAAACAATAACATTTTTTTGCCAACAATTAATTTAAATAGTTATTTTACTGTAGAACTAAACCTAATAGTAAGATTAATTAATTTACTCATAATAATATCATAAAATATACTTACTAATATTATAGGCTTAAATGATTTTTTCTACGGGTGCTGAAGATACAGGCCTTCTTTTGAGCTCTTTGTAAGTCATTCATTATGGAAAATCATTTTGGAAGTCGTAACTGGCTAATATTTCAAAAATTTGCAATTATGACGAATGGTTGAAAGGCTATTGACTGTTTTAATTTCTCTAAAAAATAATTTTTAGAGATTACGAATAAGTTTATTTAATTGCTATGTTACAGATTCTTATATTAGTCATGAGACTACCCGAACGATAAATGAAACACTATACGTTTGAATAAACATACTATAATAAGACTTTGAACTTGAGACGGCGCATAACAAATCGCGTATATTTATTTATTTTTTATTTCCCATAAAGAATAAATTATGATGAATTGTATACTAAATTTTCAAGCATTAGTAGGTAATTTGAATAAAAATGTAATAATTTTATCTACAAATAAATAATGAATAATGTATAAAATAAAAACAATAATGGAGAGCATCATATTTAAGGAGTAATGTTTAGGCAATTCATATGACATTTACATTTGGGCTATGTCCATAGATGTCATCAAGGGGTACTTTACCTAGTTTCTTTTTCTATAAATATTAATTCCCTCCTCCCCTCCTCCGATCCTTATGACCTACGGCATCATACTATGGGGCCAAACCAAAAAATCAAATGCATACACGATCCAAGCATTCCAATCAATTTGCCTACGTATCATTGCCAAAGCTCCATGGTACGTAACGAATAAATTACTACACGACGACCTCCAAATCAAAACTGTCCAAGAAACAGCCACCAATTTCTATAAAAGATTTCATGGGAAACTCCTCATGAACCACAACCACCTCATCTCTCAACTGGCCTCAAAAACTCTTCCAGACAACCCCACAAGACGTCTCAAACGCAGCTGGTGCGGAGACCTGCTTAACCATTAAAATACATTTATATAAGTTATAAAAGTAAACTAAAAATTAATTAATTATTTATTTCTTCTTAACTCTTGTATAAGGTGACTCGACTGCGAGTCTTCCTTCATGTCACTAAAAGTCATTATATTACTTATATCTTCCACATTGTAAACATGTTGTTATCTTTAAACATGATTAACTTGTATTTTATGTTATTTGTACTATGACTACTTTCCTTACAATGGTGAAATTTTATTACATCTTAGATACTCTGTATACATATATATATGTTTCTACTTCCTTGCAATATTTTAGTTATCTGACAATATATATAGTTCATTATAGTACAAAAGATTTGTCAAACACATACAAGTAAGATAAGTGAACTAGTTTTATTATCTAAGATGTAATAGAATATAATTTAAAAGGTTATTGAGAACAATTTGGGAGAAAAATTTCTTTTGTACTATAATGATCTATATATATTTTCAGATAGCTAAAATATTGCAAGGAAGTAGAAACATATATATATATATATATATATATGTATACATATATACATAACTCTTCACATACTACTTGACAAGTAATGTCTTTAAATTAATTTGCTGTATTCAGATCTCCAATAATGCCATCAACTTCTAAATCTGGATCAACATTGTCAGATTTTTCTTTTGTAAAATATAATTTTTATAAATTACTTTTGTCAGTCATCATCAACACCAAATGTGGTTCCATCATTAGAACCGGCTTCTGCCTATGTTTTCCATATATTTCAACGCTGTCAGCCTCATCGCTTAGATCATCATTTTACCACCAACATGTTAAATTTTGCTTTCATAAATCATTTTTCAATTAACTAACCATTATAAATTATTTATATCATCAGTAGGCCATATAATCTGTCAGTGGAACACTACACATTTTGAACTTGAGTAAAGACTTTTTTTAGATGTCACGGACTATACAAATTTTACAGTAACCATAGTTTGCTTTGGCAAAAGCAGACACATTTTTGATATCCATTCAGCTTGAATTCAGCTTCTCTAATTGAAAATTAGAGAAGGATATTGCTACAAAATATCAAAGTTTAATTTGTCTTCATTATCCGTGTCCCAAATTAAACATTCACACTCATTCTTGGTTTATCCAATTTTTTTTAAATATATTTTTATAATGAAATACATGGAAACTCTATGTTCTACATTAAACTCATTGCTTGACATTGCTGTCAAGTATGTGAATGTATACTATGTATGTAGAACTGCATTTTTTATTTTTCATATATATGAGACTTTCTAAACTAGTATTAGATGTCATTGAATCACCTTTAGAGCCATCTTGAGCAGTGTTGATACTGAAGTTAATTTAAATTGAAAAATCTTGAAGTTCAAAGCCCCATCTGGGGAAAGATGTGGATTTCCCATTATCATATTAACCCTTAATTGAAAAAAAAAATGTATTATAGAATGAATGTTTTAAAATAAAATAGTTTTTTAGTAAATTTACATACCTACAATGCATTTTACAGTTGTTGATGTTCAATGTGATATTTGCTTCACTTGATGCCCCTTTTTTCATGGCACTAACTTCTGTGTCAACAGCAAGAGAATGTGGGCCCCATTCAAATTCACCTATATTTTAGAAAAACAAACTTATAATATCTCATTTAACAATCCAAATGTGCTTTTGAAGCACATTTATACAAACATTCTAAATAGATTATTTCTAGAGGTATGTAAAATTAATTTATTGGTTTACAACGTTAATTATGTAAGGCTATTAATTATTATATTGTTAAATCATTCAACCGTAGGTAAATACTGTATACTCTTTTATTACTATGATACCTAATAATTTGTAAGAATACCTATTTTTAGAAATAAAATAAAATAATTTTATAATATTTTAATTATTTATTTCTTAATTGATTTCATAGTAATTATTAAATAATATTTAATTATTGTTGATACTATTTGTTTATTTTTCTAATAATTAATTAAAATAAAATAGTTTCTACATTTTTTAAAAGCATAGATTAAGATTGTAAACTTAAATATCTTATGATAAAATAATACTAGAATAAGACTAGTTTATAAGAAAAGTACAGAATTATATTATTATTACTATTATAAGAAGAGTAAAGACTGCTATCTAAAAATTATGATAAAACGACTAAATAATTTCATTTAAGTTAAATTTATTGATATTTGTATTCATTTCATATATTTAATAATTAATTTAATTTTACCTATAGTAAAACCCCATTCTATGTTATTTTATTTAAACTCAATAGGTGTTATTATTAAAGGGAATACACTGTGCTTAGTAAAAAGTTGTTTTTATTTTATAAATTTATTATTTTTCTTTTCATATCTATTATGTACTATGAATTTTTTTTTAATATTTAATACAAAATAAAAGCTTTTTTTGTTTAAAATTAAAATAATACTAAAAAAAAACTTGTTTTTAAGAAAAATAAATACTAATAAGAAGAGCAAAGGCTGTAAACTAAAAATTGTGATAAATGGATTAAATTATTTAATCAAAGTTAAATTTATTGATAATTTTTTTCATTTGTTTTCAACGTTTTATTATTTATAAAGATCATACAAAACATTGTAGCAATTTAACAGTAAAAAATAAAAGTATATAGTATTTATTTTTTAATTAAATAGTTGATTGTGAAAAATAAAAATCTATGTCGTTTTGTTAAATGAGATGTTTAAAACAAATTTAAATCAATTGTTTTTTATAAAATATGAAATAATCAATAACCAAATATAACAGAGAAAAAATAAATAACTAGGTAGACAAATTGTTTTTTCTCCTTCCAACCATACCTTAAAAAAATCCAGTTATATTGTAAGGGTTCTTGTTAAAGTATCTTCCACATTGTAAACATGTTGTTATCTTTAAACATGATTATCAGCAAACACTGAAAAATAACACAAATAAATACATAGATATAATAATATCTATTTTAACTTTAATTATGTAAGGCTATTAATTATTATATTGTTAAATCATTCAACCGTAGGTAAATACTGTATACTCTTTTATTACTATGATACATAATAATTTGTAAGAATACCTATTTTAAGAAATAAAATAAAATTATTTTATAATATTTTAATTATTTATTTCTTAATTGATTTCATAGTAATTATTAAATAATATTTAATTATTGTTGATACTATTTGTTTATTTTTCTAATAATTAATTAAAATAAAATAGTTTCTACATTTTTTAAAAGCATAGATTAAGATTGTAAACTTAAATATCTTATGATAAAATAATACTAGAATAAGACTAGTTTATAAGAAAAGTACAGAATTTCTTATTATTACTATTATAAGAAGAGTAAAGACTGCTATCTAAAAATTATGATAAAACGACTAAATAATTTCATTTAAGTTAAATTTATTGATATTTATATTCATTTCATATATTTAATAATTAATTTAATTTTACCTATAGTAAAACCCCATTCTATGTTATTTTATTTAAACTCAATAGGTGTTATTATTAAAGGGAATACACTGTGCTTAGTAAAAAGTTGTTTTTATTTTATAAATTTATTATTTTTCTTTTCATATCTATAATGTACTATGAATTTTTTTTTAATATTTAATACAAAATAAAAGCTTTTTTTGTTTAAAATTAAAATAATACTAATAAAAAACTAGTTTTTAAGAAAAATAAATACAAATAAGAAGAGCAAAAACTGTAAACTAAAAATTGTGATAAATGGATTAAATTATTTAATCAAAGTTAAATTTATTGATATTTTTTTTCATTTGTTTTTGTTGCATATTCAGCATTT
The DNA here is from genome assembly GCA_027563435.1 of Nasonovia ribisnigri. Classification (NCBI taxonomy): domain Eukaryota; kingdom Metazoa; phylum Arthropoda; class Insecta; order Hemiptera; family Aphididae; genus Nasonovia; species Nasonovia ribisnigri. The sequence goes on along the minus strand of JANEHU010004248.1, from coordinate 6,748 downwards.
ATAATTTATAATGTATACTAAACGTTTATATTAATAATAATAATCATAAGTATCATATTACGATCGGTGGGGATTGTCCATCGGTCATTAGCAAGTAGACAATATTAATGTACGTCATTACGATTTATATGTTTGACAATAAAAGACTATAATTCACGTTTGTGTTATTATTCATATTAATGATACACAACAAATTGGCGACGAAGATAACAATAGTTTAATCGTAATCATTATTGCTTTAGAAGTTTCAAATGTTAAGTGTATTCATATTAATACAAAATGACATCTCCAAAGCCTGAGTCTATAATGAACTTCAATCAAGTTATTGGGTCACCAGGAACATTTGAAACAGGTATGGATATTACAATTTTCGAGTCAAAATTAACAAATATTTTTGGCCAATTCAATCGAAAACAACATTCAAAAAAGAGCAATATTACTGTCATCGGTCAGTGAGGAAATTCATAAAGTGCTTTTTAGTTTATGTGTTCCTAGCACGCCTAACGATGTTGAGTATGATACTCTTATGAAAAGTTTAAACAAGTATTTCAAACCAATTAAGTCCTACTTTGCGGCTAGGTATAACTTTTATCAGGCTAAACAAAGACAGGACGAATCTGTGTGCCAATGGGGTGCACGTGTTAAGAATCTTGCTTCAAAATGTGGTTTTTCGTCGGAACTATCAACGGTCATCCGGGACATATTCGTTGTCGGTATGGGTTCAGGACCAATCCAAGATCGTCTGTTAGAAGAAGATGCTTCAAAAGTTGGAGTAACGTATTCAATTCTAATAGAAATTGCAACAGCCAAAGAAGCAGCAATGAATGACAAACGTGGTTGGAAAAAAGAAGAATGCGCAGATTTGAAGTACCAAAAGAAAAATAATGGACACTTTCAAGCCAAGCAGGGTTTCAACGCATCCAAGGAACAGAAAACCAAATGCGGGATTTGTGGCCGTTCCAACCATCTTCAAAAAGATTGTAGATACAAGGACTACCAATGCAACAATTGCGGTGAAAAGGGTCATTTGTCTACCGTATGTAAAAAGGGTAAGAAAGAAACAAAAAATAGTAAAACACAAAATAAATTTTTATCTAATAACGACGATGATGACGAAACAGTTAATCATGATCTTTCTAATACTTTTTTTTTCTATAATCGATCAACATTCAGCGGTGAAACCGTTTATGGTAAATTTAATCGTAGAAAATAACAATGTTAACTTCGAAATTGACACCGGTTCACAACACAGCGTAATTTCAAAAAGATTATATCGTCAACTGTTTAGTCTCATCGAATTAAAAAAAAACCGACATTTCACTATCTGATTACGTCGGCAATGACATTAAACCGATGGGAAAAATATTTGTCGATTCGCAGTACCAAAACAAAAAATTTACTATGTGTCTTTATGTAATCGAAAATGGTGGTCCGCCACTAATAGGTCGAAATGATATAAAAAATATAAAATGTTCTACGTTATTTAATATTGAAAATGACGTAAGTGTCGATAGTATTATAAGTAAATATAACAATGTTTTTAAAGATGAAGTAGGTACTTTTAACAAATACGAAATTTCATTAAACATCAAAGCAGGGGCGGTACAAAAATTTTACAAACCAAGGTCTATTCCTTTAGCATTAAAAGGCAAAGTTGAAACCGAAATAGAGCGTTTAGTTAAAAGTAATATTTTATTTCCCGTCGACCATAGTGAATGGGCAACTCCAATAGTACCAATATTAAAACCGGACGGCACAGTTAGAATTTGTGGGGATTTTAAAATAACAATAAATCCAGTATTAGAAGGGACCGAATATCCGCTTCCAAAAATAGAACATTTGTATGCAAATATTAGTGGTTCAAAATATTTTTCAAAAATAGATTTAAAAGACGCATACCAACAAATGGTTATTAAAGAATCTGATCGCAAATATACCACTATTAATACACACAAAGGTTTATTTAGCTATACCCGTAACCCTTTCGGTATAAAATCATCGGCAGGGGATTTCCAAAAAGCTATGGAAACTTGCACAGCAGGTCTTGAGGGCATAGGTATATTCCAAGATGATATAATTGTTGCAGGATCTACTATCACAGAGCACAATGCTCGTCTAGAAAAATTACTAAATGTATTGTCAAATACAGGTTTAAGAGTGAAGTTGAATAAGTGCAAATTTATGCAAAAATCAATTGAATATTTGGGTCACAGGTTAGATGAAAATGGTTTACACACACTAACAAAACACACAGATGTTATAAGCAACGCAACTGTCCCAGAAAATAAAACATTGCTAAAATCATTTTTAGGTTTAGTTACGTATTATATAAAATTTATACCAAACGCTGCAAATATTTTAAAACCATTGTACATGCTTTTACGCAACGGCAATGAATGGAATTGGACACCAGAATGTGACAAAGCATTCAATAGAGTTAAACAAATTTTAATTTCGAAACCCGTTTTAGCACATTATGATCATAATTTTCCGTTAAAACTCGAAGTAGACGCATCATCGTATGCTCTAGGTGCAGTAATTTCGCATGTATACCCAGATCGAACAGAAAAACCCATAGCCTATGCATCAAGAGTTCTGTCTGAGTCAGAGTGTAAATTTCCACAAATTGAAAAAGAAGCTTTGGCAATTATTTACGGCGTTACAAAATTTTACGACTATTTATACGGTAGGCATTTCCTATTAGAAACTGACCATAAACCGTTAATATACATTTTTGGCGATAAAAAAGGCATCCCAATCTACGCTGCTAATCGTTTACAACGATGGGCCTATGTTCTATCATCATTTGATTTCGAAATAAAATATGTAAAATCTGAAAATAATACTGCCGATTTTTTATCAAGAATTAAAATTTCAAAATCAAAAATCGATAATCAAAACGAAGAATGTATTAGTCTTAATTTTATCCACGAACAATCACCTTTCACTCTAGACTGGTCTAAAATAAAAATTGAAACATGCAGAGACCCAATTCTCGCCAAGGTATTAAACGCAGTCAAAACAGGAGAATGGAACAGTGATTTTTCTAACAAATTAGAACTTAAATCTTATAATTCACGAAAAACTCAAATCTCAATGGAACAAGGATGCCTATTATGGGGTTACCGTGTTATTATACCAGCTAAATTTCGAAATAATATACTAAGCGAACTTCATTCATGCCACATGGGTTCTTCTAGTATGAAAAGTTTAGCGAGATCATATTTTTGGTGGCCAGGAATGGATAAGGAAATCGAAAATATTACGCAAAATTGCGACAATTGTATTAACGTTAGGCAAAACCCACCAAAATCTATTATATCTCCATGGAAGTGGCCAGAAAAACCATGGACTAGAGTGCATTGCGATTTTCTCGGACCATTTCAAAATAAATATTTTTTTGTCATAGTTGACGCAACCACAAAATGGTTAGAAGTATTTCAAGTAAATTCCATGACAGCAGAAATTGTCATTCAAAAATTTTCAGAAACTATAGCACGATTTGGCATTCCAAAAACAATTACATCAGACGGCGCAAAATGTTTCACAGGTTTTGAATTTCAAGCATATTGCAAAAATCTAGGTATTAGACATATGACAGGTGCACCATTTCACCCAGAATCGAACGGCTGTGCTGAATCGGCAGTCAAAACAGTAAAAAATTTCTTTAAAAAATGCTCGTCTGCACAATCCCAATTAAATAAATTTCTCTTGATGTATCGTAATACACCGCATTCAACAACACGAGAAACGCCAGCTCAGCTAATGATAGGTCGATCAACACGTTTACAATTTGACGCGTTAATGCCAAATACAAGCGAAGTAGTTATTGAGCGACAAATATCACAAATAAACAATGGTGGTAATAGGGCAGTATCTTTTAATATAGGTGATAATGTATTAGCTAGAGATTATAGGAATACTAACAATAAATGGCAAAAGGGTAAAATTATCAAATGCATTAGTTACAACATGTATGACATAGAACTTGATGACGGGACTATTTGGAAAAGACATAATGATCAACTACTCATCGATAAATCGTCAACACATTCAAATAATTCTATTTCTCTTACACCGGCTAGACAAACAAATGAAAATTCTAAAAATACTGAAACAGTAGGTGAAAATCAAAATCCCGATCCGGTCGATCCCGTAATAGTAAATAAAACACCCAGACCAATTAGATCTAGAAAACCACCTCAGCGATATTCTCCAAGTGATTATGCATAGTGCAATAATTGCAATAATTAATTATTAATTATATCAATTAATATAAATAATAAATAAATAATAATAAAAACTACCTACTAAAACTACTAACATAGTAATTAAGCACTATACAAAATTACAAAATACTGTATATTTTTTTTTATTATTATTTATTTTTTTTAAAGAAAAGAGATGTTGCATATTCAGCATTTATAATTTATAATGTATACTAAACGTTTATATTAATAATAATAATCATAAGTATCATATTACGATCGGTGGGGATTGTCCATCGGTCATTAGCAAGTAGACAATTTTATAATGTACGTCATTATGATTTATATGTTTGACAATAAAAGACTATAATTCACGTTTGTGTTATTATTCATATTAATGATACACAACAGTTTTCAACGTTTTATTATTTATAAAGATCATACAAAACATTGTAGCAATTTAACAGTAAAAAATAAAAGTATATAGTATTTTTTTTTTTAATTAAATAGTTGATTGTGAATAATAAAAATCTAGGTCGTTTTGTTAAATGAGATGTTTAAAACAAATTTAAATCAATTGTTTTTTATAAAATATGAAATAATCAATAACCAAATATAACAGAGAAAAAATAAATAACTAGGTAGACAAATTGTTTTTTCTCCTTCCAACCATACCTTAAAAAAATCCAGTTATATTGTAAGGGTTCTTGTTAAAGTATCTTCCACATTGTAAACATGTTGTTATCTTTAAACATGATTATCAGCAAACACTGAAAAATAACACAAATAAATAGATAGATATAATAATATCTATTTTAACTTTAATTATGTAAGGCTATTAATTATTACATTGTTAAATCATTCAACCGTAGGTAAATACTGTATACTCTTTTATTACTATGATACATAATAATTTGTAAGAATACCTATTTTAAGAAATAAAATAAAATAATTTTATAATATTTTAATTATTTATTTCTTAATTGATTTCATAGTAATTATTAAATAATATTTAATTATTGTTGATACTATTTGTTTATTTTTCTTATAATTAATTAAAATAAAATAGTTTCTACATTTTTTAAAAGCATAGATTAAGATTGTAAACTTAAATATCTTATGATAAAATAACACTAGAATAAGACTAGTTTATAAGAAAAGTACAGAATTATATTATTATTACTATTATAAGAAGAGTAAAGACTGCTATCTAAAAATTATGATAAAACGACTAAATAATTTCATTTAAGTTAAATTTATTGATATTTGTATTCATTTCATATATTTAATAATTCATTTAATTTTACCTATAGTAAAACCCCATTCTATGTTATTTTATTTAAACTCAATAGGTGTTATTATTAAAGGGAATACACTGTGCTTAGTAAAAAGTTGTTTTTATTTTATAAATTTATTATTTTTCTTTTCATATCTATAATGTACTATGAATTTTTTTTAATATTTAATACAAAATAAAAGCTTTTTTTGTTTAAAATTAAAATAATACTAAAAAAAAACTAGTTTTTAAGAAATATAAATACTAATAAGAAGAGCAAAGACTGTAAACTAAAAATTGTGATAAATGGATTAAATTATTTAATCAAAGTTAAATTTGTTGATATTTTTTTTCATTTGTTTTCAACGTTTTATTATTTATAAAGATCATACAAAACATTGTAGCAATTTTACAGTAAAAAATAAAAGTATATAGTATTTTTTTTTTTAATTAAATAGTTGATTGTGAATAATAAAAATCTAGGTCGTTTTGTTAAATGAGATGTTTAAAACAAATTTAAATCAATTGTTTTTTATAAAATATGAAATAATCAATAACCAAATATAACAGAGAAAAAATAAATAACTAGGTAGACAAATTGTTTTTTCTCCTTCCAAACATACCTTAAAAAAATCCAGTTATATTGTAAGGGTTCTTGTTAAAGTATCTTCCACATTGTAAACATGTTGTTATCTTTAAACATGATTATCAGCAAACACTGAAAAATAACACAAATAAATAGATAGATATAATAATATCTATTTTAACTTTAATTATGTAAGGCTATTGATTATTATATTGTTAAATCATTCAACCGTAGGTAAATACTGTATACTCTTTTATTACTATGATACATAATAATTTGTAAGAATACCTATTTTAAGAAATAAAATAATATGATTTTATAATATTTTAATTATTTATTTCTTAATTGATTTCATAGTAATTATTAAATAATATTTAATTATTGTTGATACTATTTGTTTATTTTTCTAATAATTAATTAAAATAAAATAGTTTCTACATTTTTTAAAAGCATAGATTAAGATTGTAAACTTAAATATCTTATGATAAAATAATACTAGAATAAGACTAGTTTATAAGAAAAGTACAGAATTATATTATTATTACTATTATAAGAAGAGTAAAGACTGCTATCTAAAAATTATGATAAAACGACTAAATAATTTCATTTAAGTTAAATTTATTGATATTTGTATTCATTTCATATATTTAATAATTAATTTAATTTTACCTATAGTAA
>JANEHU010004247.1:22500-56394 GCA_027563435.1 Nasonovia ribisnigri | reverse complement strand
GTAGACAAATTGTTTTTTCTCCTTCCAACCATACCTTAAAAAAATCCAGTTATATTGTAAGGGTTCTTGTTAAAGTATCTTCCACATTGTAAACATGTTGTTATCTTTAAACATGATTATCAGCAAACACTGAAAAATAACACAAATAAATAGATAGATATAATAATATCTATTTTAACTTTAATTATGTAAGGCTATTAATTATTACATTGTTAAATCATTCAACCGTAGGTAAATGCTGTATACTTTTTTATTACTATGATACATAATAATTTGTAAGAATACCTATTTTAAGAAATAAAATAAAATTATTTTATAATATTTTAATTATTTATTTCTTATTTGATTTCATAGTAATTATTAAATAATATTTAATTATTGTTGATACTATTTGTTTATTTTTCTTATAATTAATTAAAATAAAATAGTTTCTACATTTTTTAAAAGAATAGATTAAGATTGTAAACTTAAATATCTTATGATAAAATAACACTAGAATGAGACTAGTTTATAAGAAAAGTACAGAATTATATTATTATTACTATTATAAGAAGAGTAAAGACTGCTATCTAAAAATTATGATAAAACGACTAAATAATTTCATTTAAGTTAAATTTATTGATATTTGTATTCATTTCATATATTTAATAATTCATTTAATTTTACCTATAGTAAAACCCCATTCTATGTTATTTTATTTAAACTCAATAGGTGTTATTATGAAAGGGAATACACTGTGCTTAGTAAAAAGTTGTTTTTATTTTATAAATTTATAATTTTTCTTTTCATATCTATAATGTACATTGAATTTTTTTTTAATATTTAATACAAAATAAAAGCTTTTTTTGTTTAAAATTAAAATAATACTAAAAAAAAACTAGTATTTAAGAAAAATAAATACTAATAAGAAGAGCAAAGACTGTAAACTAAAAATTGTGATAAATGGATTAAATTATTTAATCAAAGTTAAATTTATTGATAATTTTTTTCATTTGTTTTCAACGTTTTATTATTTATAAAGATCATACAAAACATTGTAGCAATTTAACAGTAAAAAATAAAAGTATATAGTATTTTTTTTTTAATTAAATAGTTGATTGTGAATAATAAAAATCTAGGTCGTTTTGTTAAATGAGATGTTTAAACAAATTTAAATCAATTGTTTTTTATAAAATATGAAATAATCAATAACCAAATATAACAGAGAAAAAATAAATAACTAGGTAGACAAATTGTTTTTTCTCCTTCCAACCATACCTTAAAAAAATCCAGTTATATTGTAAGGGTTCTTGTTAAAGTATCTTCCACATTGTAAACATGTTGTTATCTTTAAACATGATTATCAGCAAACACTGAAAAATAACACAAATAAATACATAGATATAATAATATCTATTTTAACTTTAATTATGTGCGGCTATTAATTATTATATTGTTAAATCATTCAACCGTAGGTAAATACTGTATACTCTTTTATTACTATGATACATAATAATTTGTAAGAATACCTATTTTAAGAAATAAAATAAAATAATTTTATAATATTTTAATTATTTATTTCTTAATTGATTTCATAGTAATTATTAAATAATATTTAATTATTGTTGATACTATTTGTTTATTTTTCTAATAATTAATTAAAATAAAATAGTTTCTACATTTTTTAAAAGCATAGATTAAGATTGTAAACTTAAATATCTTATGATAAAATAATACTAGAATAAGACTAGTTTATAAGAAAAGTACAGAATTATATTATTATTACTATTATAAGAAGAGTAAAGACTGCTATCTAAAAATTATGATAAAACGACTAAATAATTTCATTTAAGTTAAATTTATTGATATTTGTATTCATTTCATATATTTAATAATTAATTTAATTTTACCTATAGTAAAACCCCATTCTATGTTATTTTATTTAAACTCAATAGGTGTTATTATTAAAGGGAATACACTGTGCTTAGTAAAAAGTTGTTTTTATTTTATAAATTTATTATTTTTCTTTTCATATCTATAATGTACTATGAATTTTTTTTTAATATTTAATACAAAATAAAAGCTTTTTTTGTTTAAAATTAAAATAATACTAAAAAAAAACTAGTATTTAAGAAAAATAAATACTAATAAGAAGAGCAAAGACTGTAAACTAAAAATTGTGATAAATGGATTTAATTATTTAATCAAAGTTAAATTTATTGATAATTTTTTTCATTTGTTTTCAACGTTTTATTATTTATAAAGATCATACAAAACATTGTAGCAATTTAACAGAAAAAAATAAAAGTATATAGTATTTTTTTTTTAATTAAATAGTTGATTGTGAATAATAAAAATCTAGGTCGTTTTGTTAAATGAGATGTTTAAAACAAATTTAAATCAATTGTTTTTTATAAAATATGAAATAATCAATAACCAAATATAACAGAGAAAAAATAAATAACTAGGTAGACAAATTGTTATTTCTCCTTCCAACCGTACCTTAAAAAAATCCAGTTATATTGTTAGGGTTCTTGTTAAAGTATCTTCCACATTGTAAACATGTTGTTATCTTTAAACATGATTATCAGCAAACACTGAAAAATAACACAAATAAATACATACATATAACAAAATTATAGAATGATACAAACCAACTAAGTTGTTGTTGGTGTTGACTGTAAAATTGAATTATTATTGTCACTCCAACTTGAATTAATTTGCAGTTTTCAGAAGTCTTAATTAACAAGAAATAGCTATATTAGTCTGGCTTGTAAGTGATCTTTTTATCACTCATTTGCTCATAAAATTTTTGCTTTGTTTAGAAGTTAATGTGTGGGATAATGAGTGAAAACAACTCTTCACATACTACTTGACAAGTAATGTCTTTAAATTAATTTGCTGTATTCAGATCTCCAATAATGCAAGCAACTTCTAAATGTGGATAAACATTGTCAGATTTTTCTTTTTTTAAATACATAATTTTTATACTGTACTTTTGTCAGTCATCATCAACTCCAAATGTGGTTCCATCATTAGAACCGGCTTCTGCCTATGTTTTCCATATATTTCAACGCTGTCAGCCTCATCGCTTAGATCATCATTTTACCACCAACATGTTAAATTTTGCTTTCATAAATCATTTTTCAATTAACTAACCATTATAAATTATTTATATCATCAGTAGGCCATATAATCTGTCAGTGGAACACTACACATTTTGAACTTGAGTAAAGACTTTTTTTAGATGTCACGGACTATACAAATTTTACAGTAACCATAGTTTGCTTTGGCAAAAGCAGACACATTTTTGATATCCATTCAGCTTGAATTCAGCTTCTCTAATTGAAAATTAGAGAAGGATATTGCTACAAAATATCAAAGTTTAATTTGTCTTCATTATCCGTGTCCCAAATTAAACATTCACACTCATTCTTGGTTTATCCAATTTTTTTTAAATATATTTTTATAATGAAATACATGGAAACTCTATGTTCTACATTAAACTCATTGCTTGACATTGCTGTCAAGTATGTGAATGTATACTATGTATGTAGAACTGCATTTTTTATTTTTCATATATATGAGACTTTCTAAACTAGTATTAGATGTCATTGAATCACCTTTAGAGCCATCTTGAGCAGTGTTGATACTGAAGTTAATTTAAATTGAAAAATCTTGAAGTTCAAAGCCCCATCTGGGGAAAGATGTGGATTTCCCATTATCATATTAACCCTTAATTGAAAAAAAAAATGTATTATAGAATGAATGTTTTAAAATAAAATAGTTTTTTAGTAAATTTACATACCTACAATGCATTTTACAGTTGTTGATGTTCAATGTGATATTTGCTTCACTTGATGCCCCTTTTTTCATGGCACTAACTTCTGTGTCAACAGCAAGAGAATGTGGGCCCCATTCAAATTCACCTATATTTTAGATAAACAAACTTATAATATCTCATTAAACAATCCAAATGTGCTTTTGAAGCACATTTATACAAACATTCTAAATAGATTATTTCTAGAGGTATGTAAAATTAATTTATTGGTTTACAACTTTAATTATGTAAGGCTATTAATTATTATATTGTTAAATCATTCAACCGTAGGTAAATACTGTATACTCTTTTATTACTATGATACATAATAATTTGTAAGAATACCTATTTTTAGAAATAAAATAAAATAATCTTATAATATTTTAATTATTTATTTCTTATTTGATTTCATAGTAATTATTAAATAATATTTAATTATTGTTGATACTATTTGTTTATTTTTCTAATAATTAATTAAAATAAAATAGTTTCTACATTTTTTAAAAGCATAGATTAAGATTGTAAACTTAAATATCTTATGATAAAATAATACTAGAATAAGACTAGTTTATAAGAAAAGTACAGAATTATATTATTATTACTATTATAAGAAGAGTAAAGACTGCAAACTAAAAATTATGATAAAACGACTAAATAATTTCATTTAAGTTAAATTTATAGATATTTGTATTCATTTCATATATTTAATAATTAATTTAATTTTACCTATGGTAAAACCCTATACTATGATCTATATATATTTTCAGATAGCTAAAATATTGCAAGGAAGTAGAAACAAATATATATATATATGTATACAGAGTATCTAAGATGTTATAAATTTTCTCCATTTTAAGGAAACTAGTCATAGTACAAATAACATAACAATATAAGTTATTTATTCATCAGTTATTATTCATTAGTTTTACATAAAAATGGAAACGTCTAAAAAATCTTTATACAAGCAAATGAGAAATAATGAGAGTGAAAAAGAAAGTGAAGGGAAATGTTTTTTATGTGACAGCACATTTAGCAATAAAGGCAATATGAACAAACATTTGCAAAAAGCTCATGGAGTGGACAACCGAAGTAGTGTATGTTTACTCAAATGTCCTTTGTGTGAACAAGATTGTACAACATGCTCAAATTTATGTGAAGACATTTCCATAGTACACAATGTAGCAATGAAAAAAGAATGTAAGGACTTTGATTCACTCCAAGGTACTTATATTAATTTGTAAAATATTATAGATAATTATTATTTTACACATAACAGAATTTAAAATATGGAAGAGAAATGCTGAAAAAGAAGATCTGTCTTTCTTTGTTGTTCAAAGAGTGGTTGGAAATAAAACATATTATGCTTGTCATCGGTCAGGTTCTTCCCGAAAAGAAGGTACAGGTAAGAGAATGAAATGGTCAGAAACTTGTAAAACTGGAAAAATTTGTCCAGCTGGAATGATATTAACAAATAATGAAGGTCAAGTGACAGTAGAATTTAGAAGAACACATGCAGGCCATGCATTAAACATGAAATTTTTATATCTGTCAAAAGAAGAAAGGGATGAACTGGCTGGTAGAATTAAATCTGGAGTGACTTTTGAACGTATTTTGGATGATATTCGAAAATCAGCATCTACAGCAGAAAGTGTTGATCGTTTCCATGCTATCGACAAACGAGACTTGCATAATATTGTAAGAGATTATGATTTAGACAGAGATATTGTACATACAAATGATGCTTTTAGCATAGAAATATGGGTGCAAGAACAGATGTTACTTAAGGAGAAATCACCAATAATTTATTTTAAAAACCAGGGATGTGAAAAAGAAGGTCCACTACTGAAAGAAGATTTTATGATTGTAATTATGACACTTTATCAAAAAGATGTTTTGGTAAAATACGCGACCGATCGAATTTGCATTGACAGCACCCATAGAACAAGCAGTCATGACTTTCAGCTTACAACATTGCTTACTGTTGATGAATTTGGAGCAGGTTGTTCAGTAGCATTTTGTATAAGTAATAGAATTGATTCGGTGGCTATGTCAAGATTTTTTTTGTCTGTAAAAGAAAAAGTAGGTTTAATTTCAACAAAAGTATTAATGTCTAATGATACTTCAATACATAAACGCTTGGTCAAATGTAATGATAGAACGACAACATCATTTGCTTTGTAACTGGCATGTAGACAGAAGTTGGAGAAAAAATCTCAATAAGATTAAATCCCTTACTAAACAATCAGAAGTATACAAAGCTTGCCGTACATATAATAGAAATTATGGATGTAGACCAGTTCCAAAATTCTATAGAATGCTTTATCGCAATGCTTAAAGACGACTACGAAACAAAAGATTTTGGTAATTATTTTGAAAGTTATTACTCTCATAGACCCAAAGCATGGGCATTCTGTTATAGACATGATTTATCTTTGAACACAAATATGTATCTGGAAGCAATGCACAAGAAAATAAAATATTGTTACATGCAAGGCAAACAAAATAGAAGAGTCGACAAATGTATTAGTTTGCTGATGCGCTTCGCTAGGGATATGATGTTTGAAAGGACAATACGAATGATGAAAAATAAACCTACATATCGGATGGAACAAATTACACACAGTCATCACCAAAGCGTACATATTGAAGACAGCAAAATAACAAATATTAACACACACGCGTGGCTCGTACAATCGGCGACATCAGATAAAAGTTCATACTCTGCTACAATTAATAACACAGAAAATTGTATAGGATGTCCTTTGGCATGTTCTAATTGTCATGTGTGTGTCCATCAATTTACATGCACATGTATTGATTACAAAATCAAAGGAAACTTTTGTAAACATGTACATGCATGCATTCGAGTGTCCAATAAAAAATTTGAAATTTCTATTGGCGAAGACCGAGAAACATCAGCCTTTGATGAGCATAATCGTAATGTTGTTGAAGGAGTTCAAATAAATTCGGTACATCCAAATGAATCTGTTTCAATATCAACTCGCTTTACAGCTCTACTTAATGCAGCAGTAGGAGTGGCGAACACTGCAACAGATGAAGCCAAACTAAAAGGCATTAAAAAACTTGAAGACCTCGTGCAATTTTAGAACAGGGTCAAACAAATCCAATCAATTCCGGTTCATTTTTCCGAAAAGTATCTAACTTGCCAAGCCACAAAAATATTGCGACACAACGTTTTCATTCTACGAAAAAAAAACATAAAGCATCAACTAACAAATTGACAAAACCAACAGAGGTACAAAAATCCTCTATTCTGGAAACGATTAATAGTGAAGAGCGATCGAGCCAAACAATACATACAATACTGACTTTGATCATGTTTATTATGATGCCTCTTCAAAACCACAATAACTTACATAATACATACATATTATAAGACATAGATGTATTAAACATCTTTAATTTATTATTTACTATACATAATTTATTAATATTTTATACTTCTTTACACAATTTTAATATTTTTATTCTAACTTCCAAGTGATAACTATTTAATATGTGATAAACGGAGATTTTAAAATCTCTGGTGATAAATTGATAATATCTGTATTCTGTGATAACATTGTGATAAGGTGCACACATGACACATGCGCATATTTACCGTGGGAACTAGCTGCGGTGATCCGCTCGTGTAATCGGTGACTGTCTACCATTAAAAATAACCAACAATTATTGTCATTATTATTATTTGCATGATCTTATGGGAGCATCGTAGATGGGCACAAATCACCACCGTCTTATAAAATAGCAAACCAAGTCCGCAACAAAAATTTTTTTTGGAACCGTAACTTTGCACAATACCTTAACTCCGCAAAAGATATTTTTTTTAAATTACTTGTCATATTATAATTTTTAATAATTTCATTTCATTTGTCAGCTTACTTGTAGTACTTAATATAAATCACGTTAACAATTATTATCAATAGTATTATAAAGTATACTAATGTTACGAACCCCTGTTTACAATTAATTAGTAATTAGCACAATAAGCACTTTTTTCACTGTGCCCGTTGACGCAATAGCGAAATGCTGAATGAGCGTCGCCGGCAGTCGTATCTTACATATACATTACACATTGGACTCATGTGAATTCGTATTCAATAAAAGTATTTAGTTAAGTGAAACAAAGACTAATTAATTATTACCTAATAGGATTCTATGGGAATCTTTCCTAAAATAATATAGTTGTTTCAGGCACGTACACAGAATAAAATTTCGGGGGGGTTACAAAATATAGCAATACATTACCTAGGTATATTAAAATTAAATCTTCCATAATACAGTTTGAGTAGTTTGACACACCGTCAACGTATCGTACACAAAAAGACATTTGTTCTAACCGAGATACGTCTTGTGTTTCGTCTACTAAAATAGAAAAATATTTTGCATTTCTGATATTTTTTAATATATTTTCTTGTATTAAATTGCCACAAATAGTAATGATTTCATTTTGAACATTAGGACTCGTGTAAGATGCAAAAGAAGTTGCGTTTTTTAAATGTTTGTCTAAAATAGGATCAGTCAATGATTTAAATCTTAATAAAGATCTAAAATTCCCGTCATTTGTTTCTATACTTTCATCATATATTATTTCCACTGTCATTATTACCTCTTAAAGCAATATTTTGTTTTGCACATACAATTAAGGTTCCAATTATTGGACGAAGAATAGATCGATTTTTAATGACTTGTTTTTTTCGTGAAGTATCTATCTCATTTGCAATATTATTTTTTTTGTTTTCCATTACTTTAATAAATTCTTCAGAGCGAATGATTGAAAGCTTATGATACTCAGAGTTTGAATGACGATTAAAACGTTCAATGGCATCCTTCCATTTCGTAAAAGGTTTTATAATCAGAGCACCTAATTTTTGATGGATCCCTTTACCAACACTGTTATTGGCAAATAGTACACAGCATTTACACAGGGCACCTTGCACTTTTTCGGAGTAAACAAGCCAAGGAAAACGGTTTAACCAATCTAATTGAAATTTCAGCCGCCTTTGTTGTTCGATAGGAAATTGGTAATTTTTGGGTGGTGTCCATGGATTTTTTAATAACTCGTATTTGTTTGCATCATTTATATTATTTGAAGCTGATAAAAATAATCCAATATCCAGAGAATAATTTTTTAACGATTCATTGTCTATATTTGTATCAAGTTGGGTCTGCAAAGCGTTTGGTACATCAACTTCGGTTGCAATATTTTCAATATTACTCGATTCACTTTCAGTTTCTTCATTCATTTTAATTTTTTTTACACCAAAATTGAATAATGATGGTTGATCACTATTTCTTTTCATTGTAAAAAAAAAAAATAATAAAATATATGATAAATTTGGTTATTTAATCAGTTTTCATAAATTAGAACTCACAAAAATAACCATAACACTATCGCACTCGTTACTCGTATATTATAACCGTTCAAATACCGAACACAGACTAAAACTAAACGATCGTCATCGTTTAATGCTTTTTATTATTGTAGTTTAGCAATTCAATAGAAATTTTGGGTGACCGATCGAGTACGGAAATAAGATAAGATAATATTATCCACAAAATATGAGTTTTCTAGGTATATCGCAAATCGCAACTATACCTACAGTTCTCATATAGTGCGTAGTTCTCAGTAATCACCTCGATCATTCAACTATAATACTATATAGGTATAAACTTGTATTTCATACCCGACTAATGAACAGAGAAAACCAGTCAACAGCTAATTATAAAAATATTTTATAATAATAGGAATATAATACATTTGACTTAATTTTAAAGAAATTATTTCGGGGGGGGGGGGTTGAACCCCCCAAACCCCCCCCTGTATACGTGCCTGAGTTGTTTCCTCAACGAAGATGAACCTACAAACCCGCAACGGATACAACCGAAAAGGGAACACAACAACTGGTGGCAGCGGTGTTCGTTTTCGAAGCAAATTATTTTCAAAATAAAGAATTCACCAATAAAAAACACACAGGATATACAGGATATATTTTAATATATTAGGTTTATGTTATATTACTTCAGATAAGTACGCACCAGCGCGTACCATACGTGTGATTAGTATATTATTAATATTAATCCTCGTCATCAAAACTAGCGTCCACGTCAAGTATTCCGTGAGAGGAGGCGCTATAACATCATTCTAGTGAGGACACAGTCGGCAGAGCGCACTCACGGAATATACATGCGGAAGAGACGCTACATTAAAGTAGTTGCGGAGGCGCTTTACTGAAATTCTAGTGAGGACGCGCATCAGTGCGTCACACTTACGATTTTCGTTGTCAGTATCTTAAAGAGGTGCTACATCGTTGTAAAAACAACTCACACACTAACGTTTATTCTTGTCATACATTGAAAAATAAACATATAAACACACTAGAACATAATATATATACATATATTCTACAATATAATTAAGATTAACATCAAATAATATTATATCGCGCAAATTATATTGTAATATTATATTATTACAATAAACTTAAAGAAATCCATTGCTTTTAAAGTACGTGGTCCCCGCGCCAGCTGTTTCGGGGTGTAGAACGTCAAAGAACTAACATCAAGAAGTCGTGGGATTTCTGATTACTCAAGGGACCATTCAAGGATCCTCGTATACAACAGTCAACAGAGTAAGCCCGTTGTCAACTTCGACCATCAACATCATGGAGATGCGCCTTATTCGTATAACGGTATCAACGTTGTTATAGTGAGTAAATAATTGTAGTACCTACCCTACTATTAACATAGTAATATTGTTTTTTTTTTTTATTATTTATTATTTCTATTATTGTACTCTCTCAATATCTAACTTCACGTTTAACTATAAACATTTTATAAAGTATCAAAGTAAATCAATGTATGTCAGAACAATCAAGTAGTATAGTAGCAACTATCCTAGTAGTCCCGAGTCACGAGAGGTAGACCCTGATGGACGAGGCACGTTTGGGCCAGGGACGTTTTGGTCACTAATAAAAATGCAACCCGTTTGGACCAGGATTTTGTGAACCCGTTTGGGCCAATTTTTTTTTAGTATTTCTTAATAATTACTAGAAAGCCCGCTTAGGCCGTACGCGCATGCTTTTAGTTTACACTGGTTAAGTTCATACGCGCCGTATCGGCCATTGTCGGAGTAATAAGATGTTCAGTTGAACTGTGTAAACCAATTTGTAATTTGTAGAATATGTACAGAACAAAATTATTAATAATTGATAACTGACCAAAAACCCAAAGTTATATTATACATACGTATAATACAAATACACAAATATATAATAGATATCTCTTACAAAACGGCCTTATCGGCCGGTGCGATAATACTACCTAATTGGCAATATTGTGGTTATACATTTTTATCAAAAATTCAAAACACTATGTTCTACGTATGCACAGTGGTGACATGGCTGCATACAAACTGAGTCCCAGTATAACCTTTTTTGACGAATTGAGTCCCGGGTTGTTTTAGAGTATATACCAATAATTGAGTCCAGTGAAATTTTAGGTATAATACTAATTGAGTCCATGTTTTAATACTAACTGAGTCCCGTCAAACTAAAAAAAAAACATGTAATTCTGATAAGGTTTTAGGTAATTTAGGCATTATTGATGTTCTAACATGATGTATATTTTTTCGAATTAATTGTAAGTCATAGGTATTTAAAGTATCTGTATCATTCTCTCTGAGTTCTCTATGAATAATTTTTGAAGGTCTCTCAACTGGATCATCTAATGCTTTACGTTTTAATTTATTGCTAATTTTCTGTCTATTTATTAAATTTTCACTCGGTTGTTCATGGTTATGACTAATAGATTTCTTAACTATAGTATTAAATTCATTTAATTTAAAAAATGACTTACAGTTATTTTTGCAACAAGTCCAGCGTTGGTGATTATTGGCTAAATTCTTGTGAAAACGAAATTTGTATCCGTCGATTACAATTAATATAGTTTTATTTCTTTCACTTAGTATAACTTCATCCATGATGCTTGGTGTACCTCGTAAACTAGAGTGTATAATATAATAAAAAAAAATTCCAAGTTGATATGGACAATATCAGTAGATATCGGTAATTATTATACTAGCGACGATAGAAATAAAATCTAAAATTCCCGGCCTATAGTATAATAATATGTTACTATATTATCTGATGAAAGTCATAAAAATGATATGAACGAAATGTATATATAGTATTATATACGTATATTGTATATCCATTTTGACGCCCGGCACGGCTGTGCGGCATAATTTCCGCTTTGTCTGGACTCGGACGGTTGATTTTATATTTTACTCAAAATAATCCTCGGACTCAATTCGTATACTATTAGTTTCCTAACCCCGAACTCAATTAGTATATAATTTTTTTTCCCTTCAGGTATAGGGACTCAATTGGTATACAGCGGTCAGCGGGTGACATCGAGGTCCTGTTCCTATAGCTCATACCATACTAGGTTAGTATTAGTATTTTCAATTTTAGTTAGTGCACTCTTAATATTTGTGTAGTTAAAATGGATATCCAAATCGAAAATGTTTTCCAAACAAAACGAGGTAATACGTGTATAACTGTTGATAATTTTAAACTCAGTAAATGTAATATTTTAATGAATAGTAATATTCGTTTTCGGTGTACAAATCGTTCGTGCAACGTGACTATTATCGTTAATGATAAGTTAAATGAAATAATTGAAACCAAAAATTTTCCTCACAATCATCCTCCTCTAAAAGATAATTTGATAAAATTGGACATCATTAGAACAGCTGTAAAAAGAAAGGGGACAGAAGACCTGCATACCAAACCAAACAAAATTATTTTAAAAGAAATACGTCAAAGTGGATTTGATACAGATATTGAATATTCTAGTTTAAGGTTAGTGCATAAATCATTATATTGTGCCCGTAAAAAATTATTTCCAACGTTACCACAAACATTAGAAGATACAATTGATATACTTTCGGCAGAAGGAGACAATATTACAAAATTTAACGATGAAAAATTTTGTCATATTTCTTCGGATAAAAATTTTATTTTATTCACCTGCAAAGCAAATCTAAATCTGTTGAGTGATACCACACATGTTTTTGGAGATGGTACATTTCGTTATGCACCTAAATTCTTTCTTCAGCTATATACAATTCATGTGTATATAAATAAATTTTACATTCCTGTAATTTATTGTTTACTACCATTCAAAAACTTAGAAATGTACCAATATATGTAGAATGAAATAAAAATATTATGTAAACATTTAACTGGCAAAGAACTAGATGTAAAAAATGTCCATGCAGATTTCGAAAAACCTGCACATTGTGCTGTTTTAAATACATTTCCTAATTGTAAAATTGTGTGCTGCTTTTTTCATTTAAGCCAAAGTTTTTATCGCAAAATTCAAAAACATTATTATTTACATAGTAAATACAAAGAAGAAAACTCAGAAGTTGGAAATTGGTTAAGATATTTTTATGGGTTAGCTTTTTTACCACCATCTGAAGTTGGAGATGGGTATGCTCAATTGATGTCTAAAGCTTCCAATATAGAACACGTTACTCGCTTTGCTGACTATGTTTTAAATTATTACGTATCAGAAGATGCAGATTTTAATCCTTCTATTTGGGCAGCAGAACCTTCCGATTCACCACGTACAACAAAATGGTCCTGAATCGTTTCACTCTCATTATAATTTACAATTTTATATACCCCATCCAAACATTTTCCAAGTAATTGACGTTCTTAAAGATTTCCAAGTTCAAACTATGCTGAAAATATCATAAATTTCAAATAATATAATGCACGATGGGCACAATATCAAAATGGTGAGATATCTCGATCGGCGTATCTGAAGATTATTGGACAAATGTTTCAAGCACATTTAAATAGTTCATAAAAAAAATATATTTTCGTAATTCAGTCGACTCGTATTTAAAATATTACCTATTTATTTATTAATATTTTTATCTTTAAGACGAAGTAATCATACATATTTGATATTATTATATAAAAAAACAATAATAATAATAAAAATAAGAAACTGCATTTTTAACCATGCCACAGACAGTCCTAAGCCTGTTAAAAATAAAATGGAAAGGAAAATGCTGGTCCAAACGAGTTGTATAAAAGTAATATTTTTTAGTCCAAACGGGTCTTCAAAATTGGTCCAAACGAGCTGTGTTTTAGAAAAATTGGTCCAAACGGGTCCTGCCCACCCTCATTTCGTTGTTAGGATCCCAGTTACCCTTGACGATAATAACTATAATCGACCCAACACAAGGTCTAGGATCGCAGATAAATTACACACTTTGGATAAAAGTCAGAGACACTCTATAAGCCTAAATTCTTTATGTTTTAGAGAAACCAACGATCACACTCCTACTTTACAACCATTTATAATGCCTGAAATAAAGAATAAATTATCATTAGAAACAGCGATACAGCTGGTTCCACGTTTTGATGGGGAGATTCCACAAGAAGTATACCCATTCATTGGGGTATGTGACTTTGTTATGAATAGTTTAGACGGGGAAACGCGTCCCACCTTATTAAATGCGATCCAAACCAAAATGATTGGTAAAGCCTTCGTGGTAATACAATTTAGGGAAATAACATCTTGGACGATGCTCAAAGGGTTACTTGAGTCTGCTTACTGCGCCAAACGTACAGCAGGTTACTTACAGTTAGAATTGACATCGACGAGGATGAAAAGAGGAGAAAGTGTACAACAATACTCATCAAGGGTAGAGAAACTGTTGCATGAATTGTGTAGTGTCAGGGCTAAGGGAAGATCCACCTCAGACGCTAAAGCAGTTCATGACTATATTAGGGAGATAACGTTAACCACATATGTTGAAGGATTATCAGAGGATATTCGTGGACAAATAAAATCAAGAAACCTTCCATCTCTAGAAGAAGCTATCAAAGAAAGCATGGAAGAAGAAAAAATATATCAATCAAATAAGATACTCAAGGCCTACTTGAGGAAAACAAATACACATAATAGTGGTAAATACTGTGAACACTGTCGCAAAAATAACCACAATACAAACGAATGCAGATATGCGAACCGTGGAGGAGACACAGGTCAACAGAAACAAAAACAAAAGAATAAACAAACCAAAGACACCAATTATCAGAAAAATGTAGATACGAAACGACCAACTTACGCATACTGTAAAAAACCTGGTCATTTACTAGAAGAATGTTACAAGAAAAGAAATGCTGATGCGCGAAAAGCTAATCAAAATGGACAAAATCAGCCATCAACGTTGGGAAAAGCCAATGGACCGGACAAGACCGTTCGGGTGACCGTCCGATTCGCGAACTAAAAGCAATAGCCCAGAATTAAAAATGTTACCTTTTACGGTAAAACTAACAAATAAAGTGGATGCAAACTTTCCAATCACCGCTGATGGGATACTGGTAATCCTTTTTTAAAGGACAACCAGATTATCAACGATGTAAGTAAAGGTGAAACAACTTCTACATTGGACAACGAGATTACTATTCCAGCTCGAAGCGAAGTGATCGATAAAATACAAGTCAGCGATCAAGAATTGTCTGAATAAAACGTACTTATTCACGCACAAGAAATAAGTAAAGACATATTATGTAGTAATGTTTTACGTTATAAACGTTAAACGAAATATTTGACATAGTCTCTATAAACAAAATTCAAATAGATCAAATACCTAAAAATCTAGACAACCGCGTTCAACTCTTGAAAGAAACACTGAGATGGGACCACATGAATCTAGAAGAAAGGGAAGCGATCGAAGATCTCTGTAGTGAGTTCTTGGATGTATTTTTTTTGGAAGGTGATAAAGTGAGCTGTGCAGACGCAGCTGAATACGAAAGACCTCCAGTACTACTCAACCAATCTATCAACGACCATACAGGCTCCCATATTCTCAGAAAGTGGAGATAAATGATCAAGTAAAACAGTTAGAAGAAGAGGGATTCATAAGACAAAGCCATAGTCCATGGAAAGCTCCACTACTGATCGTCCCAAAGAAAGTAGATGCTTCAGGAACCAGGAAATTCAGAGCGGTAGTCGACTTTAGGAAGTTAAACAACCTCACAGTAGGAGATGCTTTTCCAATGCCAAATATCACATCAATTCTGGACCAGCTGGGAAAAGCGAAATACTTTACATGTCTCGACATGGCCAGTGGGTATCACCACGGCATCAACGGCTATCGGACATTCGTCTATCTGGACTATATTATTGTTATCTGCTCTACACTAGAAGATAATCTAGTCCAATTAAAGGAAGTTTTTACCAGATTAAGAAAATACAAATTACAACTTCAGCCACCGAAATGTGAATTCCTGAGACACTATTTAGGTCACGTCATCACCGAGGAAGGGATCAAATCTGACTCGAGTAAAGTTCACTGCGTAGCAAATTACCCAATTCCAAGAAACACCAAAGAAGTTAAATCTTTCTTGGGTCTTGTAGGGTACTATGGGAAATTTATAAAAGATTTCAGCAAAAAAGCCAAACCACCAACTACTTTGTTCAAACAAGATTAAGTTTTTATATGGTCAGACTTGGTCAGGATACTTTCAAATTTTTCAAGCAAAGCTTGACGAAATAACCAATATTGCAGCATTCAGATTTTGATAGACCATTTATCGTAACAACAGATGCGAGTAATACGGCTACCAGAGCAATTTTTTCACAAGGAAAAATTGGAATCGACCTACCAATCACATACGCCTCGCGTACTCTGAACAAAGCTGAAAAAAACTACAACACCACAGAAAAGGAGCTGCTAGCGATAGTCTGGGCAGTAAAACAATTCAGATCGTATTTATATGGTCTAAAGTTCATAGTGGTAACTGTTCATAAGCCACTAACCTGGCTATTCGGGGTCAAGGTTCCAGGAGCTCGTTTGGAGAGATGGAAATTACAAATAGAAGAGTTTGATTATGATGTTATATATAAACCAGGTACCCAGAACACCATTTCAGACGCTTTAAGCAGAATATCAAAGGTAAACGCATCGTTACACTCAAATGACTATAAGCAAAGGGCATATCAACAATTCACCGAAGATATACAAACGAAGCTGATAACAAACCCTAATGTTATTGAAGTACAAGTTGATTTATTCGAAACCTCAAAAGACATTGCTTTGGGACATTGCGTGTCCAAGGATTTCAAAACGTCCCGATGGAGCTTTGGAATTTAGGCGTAAATTTGGTCAAATCGAGAATTTAATGAGTCAAAATAAAGAAGTAACAGAAATAGCAAGAATTCAACACAATGATCAAAATATTCTATATATGTATAATTACAAAGGATCATCACCAAGAAAAACCCACTTATAAAACATTTTACCAAGCAATAAAAAACCTAAGAACATTTTGTGAAGAAAATCAAATCGAAATACTGGCCTTACCAAAAATTGGTAATGGCCATGACCAGTTAAATTGGGACCAAGTCCGCACGATAATACGTTATGTTTTTAAAAATTCAAAAACCAAGCTCATCATCTATGTAGATACTGCAAATTCAGAACAGGACGAACAAAATATAATCAAGGAATTCTATCTGACACCTTTAGGAGGACGTCAGGGAATTTCCAAAACTGTTAAAAGAATTAAACTACATCATTTGTGGAAGGGTTTAAAGAACGACGTAATAGAGCACGTAAAAAATGTATTTCATGTCAAATGAACAAAAGTAGCAACCACAGCATTCAACAGCCGATGGTAGTCACCACAACTGCGTCAAAACCATTTGAGAAGATATTCCTGGACATTGTATGGCCAATCGATACTTCTCTGGAAGGAAATGCTTACATTCTTACCGATCCAGGACGATCCTACAAAAATCTCAGTTGCTATACCATTACCCAACTACACTGCCAACACTATCGCAAAGGCCTTCGTAGAAAAATGTGTGTGCCTTCATGGTATACCCGATTCTATTCTTACGGATCAGGGTCCAGATTTCTTCAGTAAAATATTTCAAGCATGTTGCAAGCTACTTCAAATAGAAACTTTGAAGACTACAGCTTACTATCCACAGTCCAATGGAGCTCTCGAACGATCTCATCTCATTAACGGAGTACCTGAGACATTTCGTTAATGAACAGAAGCAAAATTAGGATCAGTATGTAGCTTATGCAATGTTTGTGTACAGCAGTTCAATACACGCAACAACAGGTTATCAACCATATGAGTTGATATATGGAAGAAAAGTTGAGGTGCCTCAATCCTTGAGTCACAGCCCTCAGCCGTGTTCAAATTATGATGACTATAATTTTTAACTACGTAAGAAACTTCAAGAATCACACATGTTAGCTCGAGATAAGATCATAAAAACGAAAGAAAAGGCAAATACAAATTACGATAAAAACGAACACAGCATAAATATCAATGTAGGGGATAAAGTACTAACAAAGGATCATACTCAAAAAGGAAAACTTAGCCCTAAATGGAAAGGACCATTTGAAGTCATCAGCATTCACGACAATCAAAATGTGTCCATTCAACGAGGAAAAAAAAGTGAAAATCCACAAAAATAAATTGAAAATATTTTTAGAATAATAATAAAACATTTTTTTTATCTGTATAAAATATATGAAAAAAATAATAACTCTAATAAACAAATATGATACAAACTGGACAGTATTATACAAGTAAATACACAAGTCACAAACACACCTATCACACAATAAGTATAATAAATATATATGGCAAGCTATTTGAGCTGCTAAAAGTATAATTATTTGTATGACCCTTCTGTTTCAACAATTTAATCAAATATAAATAATGTGTACAACCCTTACAACTTTGACGGTGAACTGCTGGCCAGCTTCTACAACCTGTGCCTGTATAATAATTTGACACAAACAAATATAATAATATAATATATAGCGACTCGCGCCTCAAAACATATAAAACCAATAATAAATATTTGGTGATTCACGCCTTAAAACAATATAATATAATAATTCGAACGACGACCGACACACGCAATAATAATTCGGGTTTCGATAACAATACAAATGTATGGCGATTCGAACCTTTAACTTTTAATATTTTTTACGGCGATTCGCGCATTGGACAATAATATTTTTACGGCGATTCGCGCTTTTGACAATAATATTTTAACTTATAATATAAAATTGCGACCGGCACACAAAAATAATAATGCGGTTTGTTGACACCGGTGCGAGAAACTGGATTGCGGCGGCCAGCAATCTTCCACATGGCGAGCCGTCGGCGGCCGTATTACATAATTAGGTAATATACATATTTTGATATTTATAATATTTATATAATTCACAGCTGACACAAGATATGGTAAAATAAAACGATATAATACAATAATTTACGTGTGGTGTGCGAGAAAGTGTGTGAAGTGGTCGGTGGCGGCTAAGTGGTACGGCAAAACACAATAATTCCGGCCCCAACATATATTATTGGGTATATTTTATGATAGTATTGTTATTAAAGTAATTTATTTTATTTTAAGTAATACCGTAGTGTCATATATTGTAAGCAGTTTAAGTTAAAATATTAGTTTTTACGTGTTTTGGGTGCAGGATAAACCCAGAATGCAATTTTTTAAGTGTGGATAATAACAAATACGATATACGTTCGATATTTTGAAAATCCCAACTCTAAATGTTTATAAAAAAAAATTGTGCCTATGTACTGTTAATATTTTTCAACTACTATTGTAATAACATATTAGGAGGCTTGTATTACATTTTCAAGCTTTTTGACCCAACGAATAAAATTGTATTGACATTTATAAATAAAAAATTTTAAAAAACTGTAAAAAGAATATGTCCGTAAATAGCTCAAAACGATGTCGTTTCAAAATGTTTACTCTACTTAGCCATCGTACATTACTGTGATATAAAACATCTTTATACTCAGACTCTATTTCTGAAAGAAAATTTTGAGATTGGCGATGATTCAATCAATGTGATCTTATAAAATTAATAATTTGTACCTACTATAGGATACTATTGTATACAATAGATATAACATTTTCCAAATCTAATACTTTCCCATATAGTGCTTGTTGATGAACAATGCAGTGAATTCCAATTGGTGGAGAAAGATTTCGTTCAGAAATTTTTGGGTCTATTCTTCCGATAAGTCCACTCTTAGAGCCTATCATACTTTTCGCATCATCTGTAGTGACACTAAAAAGATTTTAAAAATTAAGACCTAGATTTTCGAATGTATTTAATAAAGCTTTGAATATATTTTCTCCAGTTGAAGTATCTCTCCAACGCTCCCAACTCTTCTGTTAAATCAAAATTTGCAGTAACAACTCGTAAAAAAATTAGAAGTTGTGCCATATCCACCATATCTGTACTCTCATCTAATGCTATTGAAAATGTTTTACTCCGTCTTGCACTTGTTTAAAAAGATTAAGTCCTAGATCTTCTAGTAATTGTTTGGCATGATAAACTAACTTATACAAACAAACATTTATTCTCATCAATAACATGTAGCATAACACTTCTTCACAAATTCTCCATCAGAAAACTATTTACTTTCTTTGGCTATTAACTGAGCGACTCGATAACTAGCACGGACAGTAGACACGTTTTGTTCACATCGTTTCTTAAATATATTTTGTTGAAAAGTTTGATTTTTTTTTAAGAAATTAAATTTTTATACTCTTTCTGTTCCTATTAGATTTTCAAATTTGGCTTCATGTTTAGTTTCATAGTGTCGTTGAATATTATATTCTTTTAAAACTGCTATAGTTTCTTTAGTTTTTTAACATATTATACACATATCTTTATTTTGCCATCCTTTAAAAA
Organism: Nasonovia ribisnigri; assembly: GCA_027563435.1. Classification (NCBI taxonomy): domain Eukaryota; kingdom Metazoa; phylum Arthropoda; class Insecta; order Hemiptera; family Aphididae; genus Nasonovia; species Nasonovia ribisnigri. The sequence continues at coordinate 35,785 of JANEHU010004247.1, read as the reverse complement.
AGTAATCGCCTTCTCACTGATTTTTAAAAACACGACAATTTTCCGTTTTTTTTTTAAACATATTGAACTTTTACAATACACAGAGCAATAACAACACTAACTCTATATTAGTTACGTCCTGAGAGACGAATAACTATACTGTGCTCGTTGCTCAACCAATATTATCTAAATTCTACGCTGAAGATTTTACAGCCATCGTGATCGTACGAAAATAAGATAAGATATGATAATGCTAATTATATTATTAAATGACTTTGTATAATATACAATATCAGTTCAAAAATAATAAAAATACGTAGGCAAAATATTTATTTATAAGCATTTAAAGTTAAAATTTTGATTTTGGACTTGATGTACCAATGAAATTGACAACGTAAAAATTGCTTTGTAGTTATAAAATGTTCAATTTTATAGCTAAGGAACAAGTAAGTTGTTCATTCTGTCACCAAAAAATCTAAAAGATATATTTGTATACAGCTACTTCTCAGATTTGGTTAGACTTTTTTTTTTGTAATATAAAAATACTATTCGTGGATAATTTAATCTTACAATTTTTTTTTTATATTTTTTTACAAACAATAACATTTTTTTGCCAACAATTAATTTAAATAGTTATTTTACTGTAGAACTAAACCTAATAGTAAGATTAATTAATTTACTCACAATAATATCATAAAATATACTTACTAATATTATAGGCTTAAATGCTTTTTTCTGCGGGTGCTGAAGATACAGGCCTTCTTTTGAGCTCTTTGTAAGTCATTCATTTTGGAAAATCATTTTGGAAGTCGTAACTGGCTAATATTTCAAAAATTTGCAATTATGACGAATGGTTGAAAGGCTATTGACTGTTTTAATTTCTCTAAAAAATAATTTTTAGAGATTACGAATAAGTATTATTTAATTGCTATGTTACAGATTCTTATATTAGCCATGAGACTACCCAAATAATAAATTAAACACAATACGTTTGAATAAACACACTACAATAAGACTTTGAACTTGAGACAGCGCATAACAAATCGCGTATATTTATTTATTTTTTATTTCCCATACAGAATAAATTATGATGAATTGTATACTAAATTTTCAAGCATTAGTAGGTAATTTGAATAAAAATGTAATAATTTTATCTACAACTAAATAATGAAAAATGTATAAAATAAAAACAATAATGGAGAGCATCATATTTAAGGAGTAATGTTTAGGCAATTCATATGACATTTACATTTGGGCTATGTCCATAGATGTCATCAAGGGGTACTTTACCTAGTTTCTTTTTCTATAAATATTAATTAAATTGTAGTTGTTGGGCCAAAAAACTTGAAAATTTAATGCAACGCTCCTCACACATTGTTATACAATATCAGTTAAAAAATATTGAAATACATTGTCAAGATTTGTTTTTATAAGCATTTTAAGTTTAAATTTGGATAAAATGTATCAAATTGAAAACGTAAAACTTGCTTTGTAGTAAAACAGTATAAAATGTTCAATTTTATAGGTAAGGAACAAGATTGCACGTAAGTACTTCATTCTGTAATCAAAAAATCTAAAAGATACATTTATACACAGACACTTTTTATAATAATTTTAAATTCAAATTTGAACGATTTTAGTTAGATATTTTGTAGTCATTTAAAAACGTTATTCGTGGATACTTGAAGCTTTTAAAATATTTTATTATATTTTTGTACACACAATGACTTTTTCAAATTTTCACCTTCTTATTAATAATGTATTAATGTACCTTGAAGGATCCAAAGGTAATATTTATAGGTGGTCGGTGGCGGTAGATTGTTACGGCAAAACACAATAATTCCGACCCGAACATATATTATTGGGTATATTTTATGATAGTAATGTTATTAAAGTAATTTATTTTACTATTAGTAATACAGTAGTGTCGTTTATTGTAGACAGTCGTCAAAATAATATTATTTAATAATTGAAGGGTCCAATGCAATAACCAGTCAACTCCATTTTTGAAGGAAATCATTTTATTCATTGATATGATAAAGAATAAAATTATTCACAAATGGGCGCAACAAACGTACTTCTCCGTTAATTATTGAATTAAATATGAGTAAAAATGGAGTTATCTGATTGTAAATTTAAGCGCAACATATAGATAACTCCGGAGTTGTCTGGTTGTTACATTGAAATCATTAAATACCGAATCCATACATTTTTGTACAATAAGCAGATAACTCCGGAGTTTTCTTGTTATTCGCATAAAATACATGGTCACGCTGTAATATTCACACATGGGTTATTATCTAATATCTTATCATCAATTTGTTAATTATTTCGTACGTTGCTACGTTACTTGTTCGTAATAAAACAAATTTAATATCAATTCAACGTTGTTACTTTTTATTTAAATATTTTATTTTAAGCATGTACAAACTATAAAATATATCAATAGTTTTGTGGGTTGTGTTGTTTTTACGATAGACGATCGAAATATTGAAGATGCTCTCGACGAATCGTTTGAAATGTCTGACGATGATTTTTTGGACCCAGATTATTGTGTAGAACAGAAAATAATGACGATTCGCTTGATGGTATAGATATGTTATGGAGTGAACCAGATGATTCTATACTTGAAGAAAATAATATTGATTATGCCGAGGAAAGAAACATTTATCTCGAAATTAATGCAAATAATGATACAAAGCAATATATATAAAGCAATAATAATACTGAAAACAATAATATTCTTCAGCTTCAACATGATAATGTTGATGAAGAGTTGCAGCCCATAATATCGAAGGGGAAAAAACGAAAATTAAATCCATCATTATGGAAGAGAAATTTGTCAAAAATTCAACATGTCAAAGGAGAAGAGTGTGTAAGCTTAAGAAACAAAATAATTTAAAAAAAGAGTTACCGGACCAGAATGGAAATGTTTTGATAATTTTACAAATGACGAAAAATTATTGATTTTAGATAATTTTAATAAAATAGCTGATAAACAAAAACAAGATACTTATTTTGGAGGTTTAATAACAACTCGATGTATAACTACACGTAGAACTAAAGATGGAAGTGGGAAACAAAAATCGTTTTCAAGTGAATACAAAATTCGTATGAGTTTAAATGAGGTAAAAGTATGTAAAAAAGCTTCTGTTCTCTTTTTGGCGTGGGCAAGTTGTTGAACATATTTGTAACAATATCCCTAGTCCTACGGATGGACGTGGGAAACATTTATCTCGTCCGAATAGAATATCTGACCAGATTTTGTTCCAAATAAATATACACATACAGAGTATTCCTAAATATATATCCCATTATAGTAGTCATGATAATGATGAAAAAAGATATTTGGCTGCAGATTTAAATATCAATAAATTATATCATATGTATTTAGAAAAATATGAGACTGAGTTGTGTATAAAACTAAAAAATGGAGAAAAAATAAAACCAATAGTCAAATATCCATTTTTTGCTAAACATTTCAATGAAAATTTTAATTTGTCATTTGGGTCGCCTAAGTCTGATACATGCCAGACATGTGATAAACTGCAAAATTTAATATTATTTGAAGAGGATATAGAAATAAAATACATTTTTTTTTCAGAATAATGACAAGAAGTCCTAATTTATTCAATTTGGAATATATTTTTTATTTTTCATGCTAATAAAAAGATTTACAAAGTTTTTCATCATTTTGTTACATTGTTTACATAGTATACAAGGATATTCTAACTAAATAAACTTAGTATTTTTCAATCCATATTTTTAATTGATTTATGAACTTATGAACTTTCAAAAAACATGATATATTTTGGGCAGCAACCAGACAACTCCTGGTAGTCCTTAACTTCCAATAATTATTGAGCCTAATGGAACTTGTATAAAGGTTATTGTAAAATTTCATATGATATAACAAGTAATTTATAAATAAATAGTATAACTAAAATATTATTCTATAAAATTAATTAGTTCATTAAAACAGTTTATATGCTCTCCTGAAAAATTAATGAAAATGGAGTTGACTGGTTGTTGCATTGGACCCTTCAATTGTTTTGTATAGGTGCGAATATTTTAAGCTGTAAATTATTGAACTAGGTTAGTCCAGTGAAACAAGATGTGCTGAGGCCACAATATAACACTGCTGCACGCGCCGTACGGTGGTAAGGCGGTACGAAGATAAGGCGTATAGTTGGTTTACCGCGTATAATCTAATGCGGGTGATACCACAAAGTGGCGCCCAACTTATCCACGGTCGGAGACATTTATTTTTGTGCATGTGAAATACGACAATTGTGTACGTTTCGGGGAGTAAAACCCAGAGCAAGTTTTGTGTTTTCATCTGTTAAAGTTAAAATATTAGTTCTTACGTGTTTTGGGTACGGTATAAACCCAGAACTTATTTTTTTTTTTTACTTATTTAATAACAAATACGATATGCGTTTGATATTTTGAAAATCCCAACTTTAAATGTTTATAAAAAAAAATTGTGCCTATGTATTGTTAATATTTATCGACTACTATTATAATAACATATTAGGAGGCTTGTATTACATTTCAAGCTTTTTGAACCAACGAATAAAATTATATTGACATTTATAAATAAAAAAATTTAAAAAACTGTAAAAAGAATATGTCCATAAATAGCTCAAAACGAAACAAAATATTTTGAAAATTTTATAAAGTATAGGAATTGATAAAATAAACATATGATATAAATTTCAAATTTCCTTAGTCATTCGTTTTTGAATTACAACAAAATAAGAAAATCGCTACGTGAAACCAAGTGAATTTCCAAAATTCAAAAATGAATTGTAAAAATTTGAACTTCAAACGTTCATAAAAATTTAATTTGATTTTCAGGTAGACATTTTTTTTTTTGAAAAAGGTAGGCAAACCTATGAAGAATCTTAAATTAAATTTTTAAACCCAAGATTTAAAAGGAAAAATTTTTATAAATTTCTAACTGAAAATATTTTGCATATTTTCGTGATTTTTACGTATTTTGCTAAAATTTGAACTTTAAATGCTTATTAAAAAATTGCATGACAAATATATAACTCCTATAACCTCTAGCTCTAGTGATGATACACTCAAAAATAAAAAATAAAACAAATTTAAAATTAATATAAAATTCTATAATAGAAAGACCTGTACACTGTGATTAAAAAAAATAAAAATAAGCAAAAAAAAAAAAAATATGTTAATTTTCTAACACAAAAAAACATTGTTTTCTCTTAAAAACATTTAATGTGTTAACATTTGTTATTTATGATGTCCAAAGATATATCAGCACCATCAATACATTCCCACATGCAGATTGGTTGTACTTGTTCATTGTAAATGTCTTCAATATGGTTGCTGCATAATAAAAGTAGAATAAAATATCAATGTCAAATGATCACTATTATAATGACACAATTATCACTATCAAAGTCAGTTGATTTACCAGAGAGTACAAGGTATTTGGTGGATATTAAAATAGTGTGACAGTATGGTCACCTTGATATGTTGAATCTTGTGAGAGTAATCCATCCATTTGCGAATTAAAATTGTTCGAAATGTAGCTGTTCTGGGATAGATCATCCTGAGATAGTCCAGGTTGTGAAAGACTGAACCCAATCTGAGACATACTCTAAAAAATGCACTAGTAAGTTAGAGCACAATAGAATTTGTTGATATAAGTGAGTGCAAAATAAATACCTGTGACATGTTCTGACCATATGGTTGAAAAACATCTTGAGTAATTTCTTGGGTAAGTGGCAAAGCATGGATTTCATTTGATTTTTGATTCTTCTGATTTGGTTTAGTCTTCAGACCACTAGTCATTGGCAAACGGTTAGTATGTATATTCTGGCGATCTATATACAAATTTTTATTTATTTAACTAGATCTTATAATGATATAGGTAACATTGACAAAAATAATAGGAATATTATAGGATTGAAAATATTTATAAAATATTAAATAGATAAACTAACTTTTAACAGATTGTTGATCAAAGAATCTGGTGGGAGCCATTGAATTCATATTCATCACCATGCCAACAGGTATACTATCGATTTGTAGTTGAGATCTAGAATGAGGCATCATAAACATTGATGGATTATGATTAGGTGTATAAAAATCCAAACCCATTCCAACAGCAGGGCCTATTAACACAATATTTTTTAAAGATTAGAGGTATTAACTTTTTTTAAAGAATCAATTTTTTTAGTTTTGACGTTCTGAATTTATTATTATAAATATATGATGAACCAAAAGGTGCTGGTCTTGGAGCCTAACATAGGTTTAAACTAATCTAGTCTAAGTTAACCTTACCTGGACTTAGAAAATATTGAGGTGTATCACGACTGATTGGTAAATTTCCTTGATTGCTAAGATCATAAACACTACCAGGTTTCAAAGCTTCACGAGCATTAGACATTTGAGTTGCCATGAAATATGATCCTGGATTAGTTGTACTCTCCAGCTTTTTGAGTTTAGGCAGTTGAATAAGAGATGCTTTTAAATTATTCAATGGTCCTTCTACCAATACATTCTTTGTTTTATAGTAATTCAACAGATGATTCCATAATTGTTTCTAAAGTAAAATTCCAATCAGTTACAAGGATAAATGATGAGTTTATTATTTAATATACTTTTGATAAAACTTTTGGATTCCCAACAATTAATAAGCCATATTTAGCTCTAGTCAGTGCAACGTTTAATCGCCTGGGATCATGGAGAAAACCAATTCCCTGGTTTTCGCTGGAACGCACACATGACATTATAATCAAATCTTTTTCCCGACCCTGAAATGCGTCAACACTAGCTATTTCTATTTCTTGATATAATTTAGCAGGTAGAGGGGCTTGATATTGCATGTATTGTACCTAAATAAGCATTACAACATTATTATAGAATATAAATAATTAATAGATCATTAATAAACATACCATATGGATTTAACTTACCAAGTATGCACGTTGTCCTTCATATGGTGTGATGATTCCTATTTGATTAGGTTTTACACCACATCTCAAAAACCTAGTGGCAAGTTTTTCAACATCAGCAGCTTCTATTCTATTTAAATATGACGTTCCTGAACCAGCTATTTCTTCATAGCCATATGATGCATAAAATAACATAGGTTCATCTGCCGACGGCCAGGGGAACTCAATTTCTCTTAACTTCCTATCATCTACATTAATATAATAATAATAAATTAACATATCCTAGTACTGTAAATATGATAGATATGTTATTGTTATTACTAGCACAAACTCCATTTTGCAATGAACCTTCATAAAATAAATTTGAAGAAAATCGTGATAGTTCTGGATGCATTCTATACTGAACTTCCAACCTGAATGGACGAATACCCAAAACTAAAAGACGCTCAAAAAGAGATTGAGTTAATCCAGCATTAGCAGCTTTTTTACACGTTACCACAGGTCCAAGTTGGCAATGGTCTCCAACCAGAATTAGCTTAAAAGAAATAAATTGCTAAAATAATAAGAAAAACTATAAAATAAAAAACCATTTTAATTACCTGTTGTACTCCATGGACAACTGGAACCATACATTCAGGTTCTGTAGCTTGCACGCTTTCATCTATCAAGATGGAATTAAATTTAAATTGTACTAAACGCGGATCACCAGCTCCAAGACATGTAGTGCAAATTACCTCTGCGGCTCCAAGTAATTCTCGTTCAGCTACTTTTTTCAGAAAAATATACCTCTTTTCATCATCCATTGACAATTCACCAGTCTCATCTTTCAACTGTTGAAGCTTTTGAAACTGAACATTGCTTAACAAAGAAGATAAAATTAGTACATACAAATTCTCAGCACTAAAAATAAAACAAAATCAATTACCTTGGCATCTTTCGAATCTGATTATGAAGAGCTAAAAACGAAACTGGAGAATTGATAGATTCACGAGATTTAGCACATAATCGGACAACCTAAAATCAATCATATTAATAAAAACTAAAATAACTAATATTGAAACATCATACTTTTAAGCCAGTTCTATGAATTTTTTCTGTTAGTTGATCCACTGCGATATTTGAAGGAGCACATACCAATATTGGTCCACCATTAATTGTCACTAATTGGTATACGATTGTAGCAGAAGTCATTGTTTTACCAGTTCCTGGAGGTCCTTGGATTAAAGACAGAGGCCGCTGTATAGCATGCTTAACTGCATTTATCTATGATTGACATAAGCAAATATATTACTGGTACATCGGAACAAAAATTCACATTTTTAAGTATTGACAATTGGGTAATTACTTGTGAAATGTTTAATTCCGGTATGTTTGGTGGTGTGAAATGTTTTGGCATGTGTGAATTCAATAATAGATCATCAAACTCGTGCCCTAGCAGTTTATGGTATATATATGACGACACTGCTGATTCAGCTGTAGCAAATTTATTCAATGAACGCTGCATTCTAAACAATGAAAAATACAAGATTTATTACTATATAAACAGTAACTGGTACATTTTAAAATTTAACTTTTACTAAACTTACCTGACAAAAGGTGTAGATTTCCATATATAATCTACCTTATAATTTGATGTTATATCAGTTGGTACACCTTTTTTAGTTTTCAGTTCTAAGCCAACGCCTTCTCCATAACTGTCAGGTATTTTTATAACACGACCAATCTCAGACCATGGATTTTCACCTGTTAATCTCAAACACAGTTCGTCATCATACATCAAACGCATATCACCATCAGTCTTGGCTAGATGGAAATATGCGATAGCTTTTTTATTTAATCCAACATCCCAGCGTACAGTAATATTTTCTTGAGTCCGAGATTCTTTCAAACGTTTATCATTGTCTGCTAATAATTTCACCAATGATCCAAATACGTTTTGATACTGAAATCCATCTTTGTATCTGAGTAAAACAATTTGTTGCTCTTCTCTTATACTTGGTTTGTCAAGATCATTAATTGTTGCTTTGCTATTGTTTTTCCATAGTTCTTCAAGCTTAGTGATTTGAGTAGCATTGACATGTCTAGAACGCAATAGATCGGTTTCATTTGGTACTTTAACAAGCCAAGTCAAGAAACAACGATCAGCGATCAATGGTTTCCAATGTTCTTGATCCCTAATAAAGTGATATTAAATACATTTTAAATATTATTTTATGCTAATAACTTAAAATTATTAGTATTACCAATTCAGATCTTTTAAAGTGTGTTGTGTGGAACATGGTTGTCTGCATAGCAATATGATCACGGAGTCTCCTTTGGAGGTTACAAATCCAAGCACAAACACATTTTTTATACCACACGAATAGCACTCCAACACAATTTCACCCAATGGGCCATCTTTATGGAATGTAACCTCCTTATGTCTAGCCCGAACCAAATGATTAATAATATGTGATCCAGAAGTATTCCCTCGACCATTACAAAACCATTTTTTGCAAATATTACACATGACTATACATCCAGGATCATGAATACCACAATATTGGCATGCATAATATGGCAATTGCTAAATATCATTAGAATTGTATCATTAATATATTGCTAGGTTACGTATTATGTAGTTTTAAACAAATAAGATGTTGGTATAAATGATAATGTGGTGCATTGGTTATTTATTTGATATTATTTTTAAATTTAATAAATTCCTACAATAAGTTTTTACTTAAAATTACAATTTTATGTTGTAATACACACTGATAAAGTTAAAAGACTCAACAATACTTTTAAATGTGTATAAAATAAATGTTCACTATGTAGCTGATTGATTGATTTAAATGTCAGATATTGGTTTAAACCATGGATACATTATACTATATAAAAAACATAAATAAAACTAGGGTTATCACCAGGGCTAGGATTTGTATGCAATAATAAATTGTAAAATATGCACTTTATTTACCAAAATATGCATTTTAATTTTCATAAGATACGCAAAATAGTTACAAAACAAAAATATTTATTTATTGAAATACATCAGTTAGCAGTTGGCTGATTGTCTTAATATAATATAATTGAGATTAAAAATTATTTATTTATTTTTCGCATGCATATTTTTAATTTTTATTTTTGTTTGACTTTTGGCATTTTTAAAATAAAAATCAAAATAGTTTTATTAAAATCACACTGAAAAATAGTCTAATAAATGGTGATTCATGGACAACTGAACAGTTTGTAAGACATACAAAAGATTTGTGTATTCTTGTGTAGTACAGATGTCTATACACTAATACTCGACAACTTATATCTCATCTTGGATTTTATATTGATACCTACATACTTTTAATAACTGTGTATATGTTTCTCCGTCAAACTATTCACTCTTTTATCACATATTGTACCTAGGATCGGGTTAGTTAGGCGAGCTACCGAGAAAATCTCGGCAGGCCGCTTAAAGTTAGGGCCGGTAGTTTGAGTGTGGGTGAAAATAAATGCATGTTTAAAATACGAATTAGCCACCTATAGCTTGTAACAATTTTAGACGTAATTTTGGGCTAGTGAAGATGTAAATGGGCCGCTTAGAAGTGAAAATCTCGATGGGCCGATGCATACCAATCCGGCCCTGATTGTACCATAGGATTGTATTTATAAGAATACAATTCATGTTTAACAGAAAAACCAAGTTATATACTCTGATCAGTTTAATTATTAATACAATAAATATGACCATACTAAGTATGCAAAAATATGCATAAAGCTCAATATATACAAAAAACATGCAAAATGCCCTGGTCATCACTTATCAAGATTTTAAATTTTTTATAACACTCAAATTAATTTGTCCTGGATGATTATAATACACAAAAATATTACCTCGGTTAAAAATGAATCTTCTTCTTCATCCTTGAACTGCAACTCACCAATTGTCTTAGTGACCGTAATGACATTAGTGTCGTTTTTATTAGTCTCATTGCTCAGAAATTGCATCTATAAATGCGAAATAGTGGTAAAAATAAATAACAAGGAATACAAGAAATTATAATAATATTATATTTTTGTCATAAATTAGGTGATTATTGCTCATACACTATGGGTCAATGATGGTGATTCCAATTGAGACATTGACGGTTGGCTTTGGGATGACAATGTGAAGTCGGTAAACTCAAACTCACTGCCCTGGGTATCTCCGAAAATCGTGTCGGACTCATCGCTCTGGGTGTCTGTTCCAATTGATTCGATCTCATCGGTCTCCAAGAATACCAAGTTCTGTGAACTCGGTTCGTATGAGTCAATGCTCATTGTGAATGCTGCGGTCCTTGGGCAGCTTCAATTCAGGTTTAGGCGGGCGGTGACCAAAACTCTCGGTTGGGGGAGTTAAGCCGCGGAGCTATATGAATCCAAAACTAATAAATATGCCAAACACACGAGAGATTTGAGGGGGACACTGTAAAAATACAAACCAAATAGGATGACAACGTTAACAACCCACATGGATACAAAAATAATAATAGTAATAATAATAAAAACACGTAACGAAATCCACAACAATAAACTATATACTTGTAGGTTAGGAACTCGAGGACAAAAAAATCACTGATAAAAAACGCCAAGTCGATATCGTGTATATCATTTATGATAAGACCTCTGCTAGAATGAGACACAATGATAAATAACAGTCTTTCTCTCTTCTTCGTTCCGGCAAACTTCCCTCTATTTTATAGATGTAGCTATGTCTATGTATTGGCCTATCCATTATTTAATATCTATACTTGTTGGTTTATAGATTTATATCAATATAAACTTTTGTGGCTTGATGTTGGCCGAGTGTAACTAATTCACCGACGAAAATTCATGGCGATGCAACAGGTTTCCGCCCGAAAGTTCGAAAATATGTTCTACAGACTACGGCGGTAACAGCGTACGCGCGTAAACCGATTGACAGACGTAGGCGGCAATTTCAAACAATCAGTATAAAAAATATATTTAGTTCCTTAATAAATAACCAATGTCCAATAGCAACAGTGTTGACAAGTTATCAATTATTAACTATTATTAAGTATTTAAATAGGTACGTGTATGTAATAATATTGCACTGAAATGTGTATTTTCTACAAATACTTTCTTAAAACATTTTTTTTAATTGAGAAAATATACCTGTAGTAATTTAGGTATTTTTTACTGAGAATTACAAAAAAAAATTTGACAAAGAAAACAGATGAGTATTTTAAAGTTCCACAAATGATACAGGATACTTATCAAAATAAGTTTACCAATATTTAAGTTTAAATAGGTTAAAAATGATATTGTAAAATTGTGTAGTGAAAGTACATGAACAAAATTGACTGGCATAAATATTAAATACTATTTCATCCAACTCAGCGTAACAATTACAAGAAAATGTAATTAGATAATTCGATCAAGGTTTTCTATAAAATACCATTTTGCAATAATTAAATACTATAATAATAGCCAATAGGTACCTATCTAGGTTTACTTTTATTTAAAAACCATGTTAAGAAAAGAAAACTTCAGTATTAACATCATCATAATGAGTGGTATTTATACAATTTATTTTTTTAACATCATAATTGAGAACATTAATTAACAAAGCATTTTGATGTTAACGGTTCTTTCGACGTCTATTTTAACTTCAGAACCAATTATACTTAAGGAAATGCTATTGTTTATCCTGTGAATAGTGGACCATATATAGTTAGATACTAATATTTTAAAACTGTACACATCAAATACTAAGTGCCAATTAATTTAGTTTGTACATATAGCCATATAGGTACCATAGCTGATAGTGATAATTGTATGAATTCTTTAATAAAAGTGGTGATTCTAAATTACATAATGCGATAACAGTTTTCACTGGTGTTATGAATATTAACATCATTGGTTCTGAAATATTAACAACAATTCTGATTTTTATCATCACAATTAATATTTATTTTGCAAATTATTATATAATTAAATATTTATGACATATAACTATGTAGGAACCTACTAAAATTATTTTTGTTAATATAATTCAATACCAAGTAATTAGTATAATAGGTACTATAATAGTATAGTAGGTAGTATTATAATAGTTAGTATTTACAGGTTTATCGGTGTTCGGTAAACAGGCCTAAGCCTTGACGGTGTTGCCTAGAGAGACTAAAGAGTCCTTGTATGCGGTGGGTATGTAGTCCTATAATTATATTATGTGTCCGTATGTATTTATAGTTATGATTTATGAACATACAATTGTGACAAAGGTAAGGTTTAGATTATAAGGAGTTGTAAGCAAATAATAATAAATCAAATATGACGTATACCTAAGGAATGGTCAACAACTTTCAGACTTTCTTGACCTTACGAAGACAATAAAT
>JANEHU010004247.1:0-20000 GCA_027563435.1 Nasonovia ribisnigri | reverse complement strand
AATAATAAATAATAATTTCTAAAATCTAATTAGATAAGTTTAATTAACATATCAAATTTTGAATGCGTAGTTCTAAAATGTCTTTCTAGATTACCTTTTTTTGTTGTGGATATTGTTATTTGACATATCAAACATATGCACTTGTCTTTCAACATTGTAAAAAAAAAATCCATTTCCCATTCTTGATGAAAATGATAAGTTTTTTGTTTTTTATGTGCACTCATAATTATAAATTTTAAATACAACAGACACCAACAGAACACAGAACACCAGAAGTCCAGAACACAGTGAAATCAACATTCGTGACCGATAAACATTTGACACACGAAACCAGATTAAAATTAAACAGATAAAACCACAATGTAGAGAAGAGAAGGTGATAACACTCCGTGAAAAAAGTGGCTTATTTTTCGACGGCACTATTTTAGTTAATATTAAATGAATTCCACCGGGCACCGCCACAGTATTCGAAGGCCGGTTACATTAATTATTTCCTATTAAAATGTATTGAAAATGAACTATATAATACGGTATTATTGATCAAATTTCATAATTCATACGAAGTATAATTATATCATACATGCAAGTTGAAATAAATAAAAATATTATATATAGGCACGAATTCAATAAAATAAATATATAGAGGTAGACTTCCAGTCATAACAAACAGTATTTAAAATAAAAATCCCTTCCCAATATTGTTCCAAATTTAATAGAATTATTGTAAGAACTCTGACTGCCCATTAAAACATTAGTTACTTACTACTGGCAGACTCAATAGGCTTTCCTATATTTTCAAAAGTTTAATAGTAAATTAATTTATAAAATGCCAAATAAATGTTTTGTGCCAGGCTGTAAGACGGGATATGCTAGTGAAGGAAAGAATATCACATTATTTCGAGCACCAAAGGTGTAAGACCACAATAGACTAAACAACATTTATGAACATTTTTAAATTTAAAGTAGATAATTACTTAATAGTTCCACAGTAATATATTATTATATGGTACTAATAATTTTGTTTATACTATGATAAATTATTTGTACATGCAATAATTTTAAGTTATTTTCAAGATACTGATATTAATATTTTAAATAAGTATTATAATTTAAAATAAAAATTATTAATAATATTATATTATTAATTATTATAGTTATTATACATAATAATAACTATTATGTACATGTTAATTCAATTTTAAATTTTTATAAAAATGTATAATATTATACTAATTTTTCTTTATTATAATATTCTTATAAAATATTTAAGCTTAAGTTTCATGTTTCCATCAACTGATTGTGATATAATTATAATTTTAATTAAATAACATATTTGTTTATGTTGATAATAAATCTAGTTTATTATTGAAATTTGTATAATTTATAAAAAATTTAAAAATACTACCCAAATCAGGATATAATTTATGGTCACAAGACTCAAAACTATATGGAAAATAAACATTTACTTAAAAATGTTTTATACACATGAGCATTGTACACAATTGAGACAAATTAAACATATAAAATTTAAATTAAAAACAAATATAATATAAGTAAAGCTAAAAAATTACATTAAAAACTAGGTATTTGACATTTTGTTGTATGAACTTTTATAGGATATTGAACTGTATTTTTCATCTTAAATAAAATATTTATTTATTTATAAATTACGATTTAAAATGAAAATAATGCATAATTACATACTGGTTATAATGCTATTATTGAATAACAACCGGCCTTCGAAGCTTGTGGTGCTCACGGTGGATTTTATTTAAACTACAAAATTGCCGTCGAAAAATAAGCCACTTTTTTTCTCCCGATCAAGCCGAGTGTTATCACCTTCTCTTCTCTACATCGTGGATAAAACTTATCGACAATTCGATAACAATTCGTGTGCGTGTCCGGGTGTCCCTAAAAATAAATTCTAACATGATCGACTTTGAAATTGTCCGTGATCGACCGTTTGGCCGCCCCTGCTCTATACTATAAAGTCTATAGATTAGACAATTCTCTACTCGGTACTGGGCATTTTTCGAAATTATCATTTTGTTTTCTACATAATATATAAAAATCGTATTTTTGTATAGTTTCAGTCGTTTTTATTAGTTTCCATAGCAACAATAGTAAATACAAATTATATTTTATATGATTAATTAAGTTATCAATTGTAGTGTATTATTGTATGTTGTATGTAATTGATTATTATATTATAATATATAAATGCAAAAAATATTTTTTATTTATCCTTTTTTTTAGTCATGGTTGGTGTTTTAGGGGGAGGGGTATGAGATGGCAAAATATGTGTGCCCCGGCGGAAGTATACCTTAACACGCCACTGAGGTAGCTAAACAAATAAATATATACATACCCATTACCCATATATAGGTATAACTTACCAATTTTATTAAGTTGATATTAAGGATATAAGAATTAAGGATGGATCTCCAAAAATTAAATTATTGAGTTAAAATGTGAATTAAGGTATCGGTATAGTTGACGACAGACACAATAATATTACGACCCGCAAACTATTATTTCTTAACCAATAAAAATCTTGAAGACTTATATGGGAGTTTGATGGACGATGATCTATATTTAGTATAGACCAAAGTATTATATGTTGTACTAATGTAATATATAGTACAGAGGCATTCAAACTGTGCGTCGCGGCGTCGCTAGAGTTGACGAAGCGAGCCGCGTCAAAGCAATGGAAACCAAAATTAATGTAGGTCAATTACCTATAATTAATATAAATATTATTTATAGTCATTAAAGCTATTTGGAATCGATAGTGAAACACGTTATCGACTATTTGAAGTTTTATTAAGTTTAGACTTTTAGTACTAAAGTCACGGTTATTTTCACCCATATTGGCTATAATATTGCAGTCTCTGTATTCCGTATTGTTTCAATTTTTTCATGAAAATTCGGGAGCCGTAAAATTATTGTGAACGCATAAAGGAGCCGTGGGATGAAAAAGTTTGAATACCTCTACTTTAGTAGGTAGGTATACTCAGATAGATATATTATACTCAAGGTATATTGTTTTATTTTATTACTCGCTCCGTGCACCATTACTATATTAAATAAAATATTATTTTTAAAATACATTTCAAAACTTTTAAATTAAAAAAAAAGTAATTTTTGTGATTCAAAAATTGAAAATTTTGGATGAGCCTGACTTTTAGTTTATTTAATTTTAAAGTGGGTATTAACTAATATTAATGATAATAGAAAGATAAAAATATATATATTTTTTCAGAACATCTAAAGTTATTAAAATAATTAAATTTTAAACATTTTTGTTTTATAACGTGTAAATTATAGTTACTCAATTTTACCAAAATTCTTATGTGTTCTTAAAATAAAATGTGGATATCGCTCTGCCGTACAGTAGATCACAATAGATTCAATGATATAAATTTGATAACCATTATATAAATTTCCATGATATCATTGTATACGAAAAACGAATCTGAGCAAAGACGGTCTGTCAGCCTATATTATTATTAAGTAGGTACATTTCATGATATTATTGTGATTAAAGTAACTGATTTTAGTATTAGGCATTAACCTACTATACAGTAGGTTAAATTGATTTTTGCCAAAAAAATTTCATTTGAAAATATCATTGGCTGTATAAAATATATTAATATACGCTAAAAGTTCGGTGCTTCTATCACAAACAATATTTTTTAAATTAAAAAAATTGCTAAAATCGTTATTCTTGGTTTTAATATGTAATTATTGTAATTTCGTCTAAATTTTAATTGTAATTTCGTTAGGTACAATAATACTCATTGTTAATCGATTCATTGAGAGTTAAAACAGATAAACTAATATTTTGTTGATTTAAAAGTATATATTGTTGTACGAACAACATTATTTTATTAAATCTATTAATTTATATTATTAATTTATACATAATATGTTGTATCATACTAATACACTTTTTGTTAAATCCACATTGCATTTTTTTTAAAAAAAACAATAAAAATTTGATTTTTGAAAATAGGATTTGGTTGTTTTTACAAATTATATTAATTGTTAATTAAACAAAAACAAAACATTTATTAAATCGAAATATTTTTTATTTTTAATTAAACACCAATTAGGTTGTACAATATTATTCATTAAAAATAATACGTACAAATTATTATAAATTATATTAAATTTTAATACATTTAAAACAACAAATAATATGCACTTATTGAAATTACATTACACTTACAAAATTAAAATATAATAATATATAG
Organism: Nasonovia ribisnigri; assembly: GCA_027563435.1. Classification (NCBI taxonomy): domain Eukaryota; kingdom Metazoa; phylum Arthropoda; class Insecta; order Hemiptera; family Aphididae; genus Nasonovia; species Nasonovia ribisnigri. The sequence continues at coordinate 15,744 of JANEHU010004247.1, read as the reverse complement.
ATAGCAAAATATTATAATATTTATTATTATCTAACTGATTGACACAATATATTTTAAAAAAATAATAATACTTTGAGGTCTTATAACATTACAATACAAAATGTTACATGTATAACACTACCAATTATAAGTAGCTAAATAATATAGAACACAGCCCTTGTGAATATAACTGTTTATTGTGGAATATCTTGAAACACATATCATAAGCTTTCAAAGCACTAAACATTTTATATTTTATGGTATCAAAATATATTAGTATTTGCTTCGGATCCATCAATGATCCGATGGCTAAGACACATGGTTGGATAGGACATTTATTTGACATATTTTGAAGTGTTGTATCCATTTTCACAGCTGTTGGTTTAATAATAATGAATCCATTCTGTAAATCCTTTATACTGAATTTAATAAATCCTTTTTTGCCATTTTCATCACGTGTTACCTTTTTGGATATTGGAATAAATATACTGTGTAACAAATACAATACAATCATACAATCTGAAAAATAAATTAAAGGAATCATTGTAATTTGTTATTTATGTTCATAGGTATATAATCCAGAGTAAAATATTTTATAGTTTTTAAATGCTTACCAACTGACAAATCTTGGGTGCTATTTAATTGTTCCAATAATTTCCTACTTGCACAGTCCTTCACTCGCTCATTTAAAACTGTATATGTCTGTAAAAAATGACTGTGTATATAAAGTTTTTGGATTTTTAGTTAAAGTATGAGTATGAGTTGTGATAATCTTTGTTTTGCATTTTCAATCCTTAGCTACAAAAATAAAAGATTTTATAGTTTTTTAATTACCTATTCAATAATTGATAGTTTTCGAGATTTTAACAAATACCTATTGTCAAAATTCGAACTGACCCAACGAATACAATTTTATTGACATTTGTAGAAAAAAAACTTATAAAATATTGAAAATGTCCGTAAACAGCTTAACAAGTAAAAATATTTTGAAAATTTACAAAATAAAATAAAATAAACATTGATATATATTTCAAATGTTTATCATTATTTGTTTTAAAATTACAACAAAATAAGAAAATTGCTACCTACACGAGAAATCGAAAGAATATTCAATTTTGTTTCAGGGAAGACCTTTTTTCTTCTCAAAGGTAGACAAATTAATGAGGAATCTTGTATTAAATTTTCAAATCTTAGATTTAAAAAGAAACATTTTTATGAATTTCTAATTCAAAAATGAAAATAATTTGCACATTTTCGTGATTTTTACGTATTTTGTCATAATTCGAACTAAAATAAAATAAAATTGGGAATATGTATTTTTAATATTTTTCAACTGTTATTGTAACAATATATTAGGAGCCTTGTATTAAATTTTCAAGCTTTTTGACCCAACAAATAACATTTTATTGACATTCATAGAAAAAAAAAAACTAAACAACTGGAAAGTAAAAAAGAACAAATGAGTGAATGATGTCTGTTGCTATTTGTAAAAAAAAAAAAGGGGGTCAAGTGGATGTCGCTCCGCTGTACAGTAGATTAAAGTAGATCACTGTATAATGGATGGTATTAAATTTAAATTCAATGATATAGGTAATATCATTGTATACGAAAAACGATTCTGAGCGGAGACGGTATGTCAGTCTAGGTTATTTTAAATTATACTGATATTGTTATTATACGGTAGGTAGCTGGTAAGTTGAATTAATATTATTCATATTATTTAATTATTAACCTAAAATTATCAGTGATGCTGGAAAAATATTATAATATATCCTTCTACTCGTTAAAATTAATTTTAATATGTAATTTCGTCCAAATTTGAACTTAAAATATCTGTAAAAAATAACTGTGTTTATATATTTTTAGATTTTTTGATTACAGTATGTACTATTTATTAGGTAGAATCTTTGTTTTAAATTGTCTATCCTTAGTTATAAAAACTGACCATTTTATAATTGTTTAATTACAATGATTGATAATTTTTGATATTTTGATGAATTTTGTCAAAATTCGAACTTTAAATGCTTAAAAAAAAAATGTGTGGCTATGTATTTTTAATCTTTGTCAATTGCTATTGTAACAATATATCATGAGCCTCGTATTAAATTTTCATTATTTTTGGACCAACAAATAAAAATTTTTTGGTATTTATATAAAAAAAACTAAAAAAATTGAAAATTGAAATGGTCCGTAAAAAGCTCAAAAAAAGTCAGAATATATCCAAATTAGATGGTGTATAGAAAAAGCTAATATACACATTCAGTGAAATTTTTAAGTATCTACAGTTATTCATTTTTGAATTGCAACAAAATAAGAAAATCGCAACATGAGAAATCGATTGAATATCTAATCTTGTGAGAATTTGAACTTAAAATGCTCATAAAAATGTATTTTGACTTCCTTATAAACATTTTTTTCTTGATAAAATTAGGCAAACTTATGAGGAATCTTGTATTAAATTTTCAAACCTTGGATATAAAAAGAACATTTTTGTATGAATTTCTAACTCAAAATAAATTACACATTTTCGTCATTTTTACGTATTTTGTCAAAATTTGAACTTTAAATACTTATTAAAAAAATTTGTGACTACGGATTTTTAGTATTTTTCATATATTATTGTAACAATATATTAGAAGTCTACTATTAAATTTTCAAGATTTTTTAATCAACAAATAGAATTTTATTGACATATTGACAAAAAAAGTAAAAAAAAATAAAAAAACACACATCATTATAAAATCAATACATTCATCGCTCCGCTCAGAATCTAAAATATACACAGCTGACAACAAGTCATAATATTTAGAACATTTTTTCGTGTACCTATAAAAATGTTAATATAAATATTCAGTCAACATTTCACGTATCCACGATCACTTGTGTTGGCGCCGGGAACGACAACCATTATAGGTCGTGGCCCGTGGGCTCGGACACTGTTTACTTCGCGCGCTGTACCACACACCGACCGACTTGTATAGTTGTGTGTATATATGTATAGCGCTTAACAGGAAGTGGACAGGGGTGCTGAGCAAGTCCTGTAAGTGCTAGTGTGTGGTGGGTGTGTAAGCAGGGTTGGGCAAGATACTCAAAAAGGAGTATCGAGATACTAGATACAAGATACTTTGTTTTGGAGTATCGCGATACAAGATACTAGATACTTGGCTTTGGAGTATCGCGATACTAGATACTCGATACTTGGCTTTCGAATATATGAGAAATCGACTGAATATCTAATCTTGTAAAAATGTGAACTTAAAATGCTCATAAGTATGTATTTATAAATAGGTACCTACTTATTATTACGAATTTACGATTGGAAATTGAGATTCTCATAAAATCTGCAAAATACTGTTTGATATGTTAAGATGGGCATACATACGGATGCCTAGAACACAGATGACTAGTATATATGGGATGTGTATCTATATAATAGATATTATAAAATAGTAAATACCTAATATAACGTTTCAACCTATTCCTGTTTATAATATAGTCAATAGCCAATTTTATTCAACAAACAGCGATTTTTCCCTCTTGTTTTCAGATTGGTATAGCATTTTATTCATTTTTATGTTTTTATTATTGGACGATTTTATAGATGATTTACTATTTTTTTTTTGGTATAGATATTTATTTTACTTCAAAAGTGATCCCTAAAAGTCGAACATTCAAACCACTTAATACAATAAATGTAAAAAAAAAAATATAGTGCTTGGCTCAATAGATTTTGCATATTTGTAATTTATGTAGGTACTCAAAAAATATCTATTTATTATTGTAAATTGTATTGTTTGTGTATTATGTATAAACATACAATATTGCATCAACTATTAAAACTAAATCATTAACGATAATATTAATTCTTACTATTATAGTTTTTACATGCTAAGTAGGCTTACAGGCTGTAATAAAGGTGAATAATACATATAACATATAGCCCATATAGGTATATTCTTGTAATGAAACTATTTAAAAGCAATATATTATATTTGTATAGTAAATAGTTTATAGTAATAATGAATTAATTAATTAAGAAGTTGTAAATTAATTGGAACTGGGCCATAGGTAACAATATTTAAAACTTAAATTGGATATAATTGTTTCAATTGGCAACGAATCATTCTCAATATTAAAATACATACGGTATTAACTACTAATAATATATTTCAAATTTTAAAGTTTCCAGCGTCATAAAAATGTGTAGGTGGGAGATTAGTTTTTGCTTATTTCCCGGTAAATCCAAGGTATAAACTAGGTGTACATAATAATACGCTATACTGTAGGTTATATAGGTTTTACCTACCTACCTATAAACTATAGTTGTCTATAGTATGCGAAACTCATTTTGCGTAAATTTAGAGGTTTTTTGACATAAATGTGCTCGACTTATCGAATCCATTCGCTAAAACTATTATTTGTTTTTATAAATTATAACGATCTACGAACGCAAGAAATGGTTTTAACGATAGGTAGGCAACGATAGGTAGGCAAATATAACATATTATTAACATGTTAGTAATATAGATAAATTACGTGAATGAGTACACAAATAAAAAGTGGAGTTTCGTTGTAACTCAACCCCCGACTGCAGGTGCGAGAGCACGAATTTGTTATTGCAGTTCAAAATAATAAACGAATGTTACACACTCCTGCAGTCCCTCCCCACTAAATCTCAAACGTTATTTGCGACTATGATCGCCGCTTAATTTGAAAAAATCCGTAATAATTGTGCAAGCAGAAATGTGCGTCTGATCTATAAAAAAACTATTCATTTTGAACTGATAAATTTAAATAATTTAAAGGGAACTCCAATTGGCTCACATAAGCTCGTGGCTCACCAAGTTAAGCACCGTATGAGCCCGCCTTTATAGACAGCTCATTATATAGGGTTAGGTACCTAACCTAACCGGTATACCAATATATGAGACGGTAGACGGTAAACCCAAAAACTCGTCAAAACTAGTTGACGATAATCAAATCGGACATTGCTAAGCTCGCTGCAAATAAGGGACACCTATCACGCCCTTCCTGCCGAAGACTGGAACCCCACCTGCACGCACCCACCACACAAGTCGATTCCTCGATGAACACAGTGGAGTTTTGGCATGAAAATAACAATCGCGTCTATACTGCGTAATCAGTGAGGGGGATAACAACGGCGTTTATGTATATAATACATGTTAATATGTATATAATATAATATTATATCATAGTTACCCAGAATAATCCAATCAAAGTGGCGTCCACCGATTCCTGCAGCAAAGTCCTCCTGTGTGCCTCCACCGCGGTGGTAGACGTCGTCGTCCCTCACGGACATATCCACTCGTCCTTCGACCCGTATTTTTTCCTCCCCCGTCATCATAGTCACAGTGGTTGCTGTAGCAATAGTGTCGCCCGCGGCTCTATTACCGTCTCTCTACCCCTCTACCCCCCCCACACAACAAACACACCCACCAGGGTGGTTTGCCCCGTCGTGTAATAACAGACGTGAGTGCAGTGTATAATAAAATATAATACACATACTTATACACCACCGCCAACAACACAGCGCAGTACCTACTCGTATATTATGTATACATACAGTGGACGCCATTTATAAGACTCATGGATATAAAGTTCAGTCGCTTATTAGATTCAAAATCATCTAAAACGGTCTAGACGTATCCAAATATATTATAAAAAATTCGGTTATAAGACTCAAATTACATAAAAAAAAAGGTAGGAAATAAAAATGTTTGGTTAAAATTTAGAAAAAAATCGGTTATCAACAATAACATATTTTTGTTGGTTATTACCTACTGGTTTCGATTCACGCTTTATAATGTGTGGTATATATCTCAAATTTTATCGCATCTTACATTTAATGCAATTATAGTTATTGTAGTATGACTGTATGAGGTATTACACTCCTATTTACCTGGCACGCAGCTATCGTAATCTATAAAATATATACTATATTATAATCGTTGTAAAATTTACAATCGTCATCAGTCGTCTTTTTTTGTTATTGTTATAGGATTTTCTGTCTTTGTCTAACACTCTGTCTGTTCGTTGAATGTTTTCAGCGCTACCGGTGGTTTTGATTGGCGTCACATTTTGTACCTTACGCGTTCGGAATATAGGGGTTGAAGTACAAGGGTCGCATGATCCAGTGCTACTTTTCTTCAGTCTCAGAGGCGGTGGGCATCAGTTCATCGGTTCCGACGGCGGTGGTATAGCTAGTTACGACCATACCATACGTTCCTGTTACATTGGGTCCGAATCGTCGTGCCCACTCATGATCACATCGCTACTTTTTTTCCACAATGTTACACTCTAAATTACCCGGCACAGCTATCGTAATCCATAATCGATGTATAATTTTAAATTTTTTATCATAATTTTTTCATCCATTCACTAATAAGTTATATATGTTATATGACGTATTAAAGTAGATTTAAATGAAAGCAAAATATATAGGTAGTAAAATAAAATTCATAAATATGCAATTAAAATTTTTATTTTTTTTCCCCACTCCGCCTATAATTTATAAGATTCATTCGGTTATAAGACTTATTTTGTGCTGGTCCCAAAGCGAGTCTTATAAACAGCGTCCTCTGTATATGTACTGCTTCAGCTCAGAAAGTAATTCTTTAAATTTTCAGTGATTTAAATCTCTGGCTCTGATAAAATTAACGATTTTAATGGTTTTTTTCATGGCAATGCTGAAGTCATTTGGAAATTTGCATGATATATTTTCCTGGTGACATGGTACCTATATTATGTGATAGAAATTAATGAATTTTAATAAGAGAAACATAACGAGAATTATTTTCAATGATTGAAGGATACCCGTTTGTCCATATTACGGAAACTTTTGCCAATCTATTCTATGTTTTACAAAAAACGTAGAAATTGTTTCGAAATATTCTGTGTCTCTCTTGTATTATATATTTTGCCATCATAATTAGTTATTAACAGCTTAATCACAAAACTCAATATTACAACAGAATACGTAATAAATTACATATCAACAATAACGACGTAGATAGATACTATAGGTACCGCAGTTCATACAAGACTACGCGGCAATCAATAATATGTTTTGAATAATAATCTGTAAATTCGTGTCATAACTACACGTCATATCTGTGAAACCGGTGAATCAATAAAAATAGAAACGATAAATTAAGCAAGAACAATAAGATAAAATGAATAAAAGTTATTGCATACAACATTACACTGAAACCAAAAAATATCTGTTATATTTTATTTACTTTATTTAATTTTGAATTTTATTATGTACACACAAAATTTAGTTTTAGTGCGACAAAATGTGCTTAGGGCCTGTTGTATGCGCTAACTAATGCAATAATATAAATAATAGATATTGTAATAATTTACGATAGGAATCTACGAAAAAAAAGCCCCCCTAACAATCACTCCCACCGTGCAAAGTTATGTTACTGTTATATAAAAAAAACATTCATTAGGAAGTCTGGAACGTTCCTGTGGAACTTCCATAGCAGTAAAATAATGCAGAAACGCTTTATGCCGTGTTTCTTATGACTAAATTGTATACAATACGTAACTGTTGTATTGGTATGTTCCATAAATATTTTTCTGAAACATTTCAATAGAGTTAATAAAAAACATTCCTAAAATAACCACATTCAACATTACATTAATGTTAGTAACTCCAACACTATCCGGACTGGGACCCCCCTCCCCCCCCCAAAAAAAAAAAAAAAATTCGGTAAAACTTAAAAATTATTTAAATAAAGTAAATTTTAAAAGAATTTAACTCATTAGTTATTGCCCTTTCAAACAAATATTTTATATACATACGCCGCTGAGTGATAGTGCTGAAACTGATTTAATTTCCTTTTACTATAGTTGGGGATATTTTAGTGGCTCTACAATATTACCATAGACCACATAACAAAAATGTAATATTCTAAAAAATAAAGTTTAAACAAAATAAGTAAATAATTGTCATATATGATACATATTTATTTGCATAAGTCAAAAATACATAATACATAATTTCAATTAAATATTAAATACAATTAAAACAAAATTGTAAGACATACAAAAATTAACACATATAAATACATTATAATACAGAATTATTTTATACAAATATTTCCATTTTAACCAACTAACATGAAACATACAATAAATTCTGTATAAATATATTCTTAAACATGTAAAATGTAATAAAACTATAAATTTAACATTTATATATCAGACACTGTGACATAATGAAATAATAACAGTTCGGTTATAAAGGAGCTGAGAAAAAAAAAAATTTGAATAATTTCACATCACTTAAAAGTATTTGAAAAGGGTTTGACACATTATTACTATTTACTAAATAAATTCCAATATTCATACTAGGTATTGGTTCTGAAAATAAATCTTCTACTGTTAGTATTTTAATGACTGAAAGTTTTATAACATTATCAATTTTTAAATTGTATATTAAAAATATAATACCTGCCTAAATTAGGTTGGTAGGTATAATCGAACATTTTCATCTAACTTATTATACTAATTAATATATTTGGGTATTTTATTAATTAATTATAGAGAAAACAACTATATTTAATATAATAATATGTCATTAAAAAATAACTAATAAAGAATAATAAACTAATGAAAGGTAATTTTTTCGGGAGTTTTATTTTCCTATAATAACAAGGACATTTTTGATCGTATGTTTACTTCGGAGCTTATTTTTCCGAATATCATTGCTAAGATTATTATTGTAGATGCTCAATTGCTGCAGGATATTAATATATGTAGTGTATGTAATTATAAATATGAAAATAATAATTATATAGTATATACTATAGTACCAACGAAGCACATTAAGCGTATACTCACTAAAAAAATGACGACTACATCACTATAATATAATTTATACTGTATTCGAAAGTAGGTATACCTAGTTTTCTTTATAATTCAAGTTATCTGTAATAGATACGCTTTGGCGATGAAAATTGCGAATTGAATATCACTCATTATATTTAATTTACTATATTCACTGTTTAATATCTATTATAGTCAGTGGCTTAAATAGTGTTAATTTTAAGAGGTTGCAATAAATAGCACCAGAGTTGTAAAAAAAATTTTAAAAAAAACTAAAACTTTCACGGATAGACTTACCATCTGAGTTACTGAAGATTAAATTCAAAAAACGTAGCACAATATAATATTACAATAGTTATTACACACACTGCGTTTATAAATTGAATGAAAAAAGAACTAAACATTAATAGCAATAGTTATAATTTTACGAAGACACATTTTTACCCAAGCTGACAATACAAGCAATATTGATACTTGATTTTTTTTTAAATTTATTCATATAACCCTAACCACTTAACATAATGGTCAGTCGATAGGTATGATCGCCAAGCGTGTCTGCATGTTGAGTACCTATGTCAAAAAGTAACTATCACTTGCGCCAATATTTGTATTTTATATAAAAAGTAGTAATACTAATATAAATAAAAATTAATATTGCAAATACATATCATTGTTATAAGTTATAACATATATAAAGCCTACATTATTGAATTGTTTTGAATATGCACCAAAAACTAGTGTATACGTAGAACGTAGTTTTTCTTTTACCAGACTTTGTACAAACATATTTTAAGTAATAGAAGATTTAATTTCAATGAGCATTGAGCATAATTTGGAAATGTATATAATTATCAACTTTAATTCAAAAAAGTAACATTTATCTAATTTTTTATATGACTTGACATGTTATAGTACAATTTATTATGACATTATGTAATTTTTACATATTTTAAGTAGGTAATAGAAGATTTAATTTTAATGAACATAATATTTTGAAAATGTATATACGATAATTATCAATTTTAATTCAAAAAAGTAACATTTATCTAATTGTAAACTTAAATTTTTATAGTGCAATTTATTATGCAATTTTTACGTATTTTTTGCTGCAATTAAACAATTTTAATATGCAATTTTTTTGTGTTTTCAATGCAATCAAATCCGGTCTTTAGTTATTACTTATTACTAAGCTTCTATGGTACGCCTATTACCTACTATAAACCGATAATTGATACCTATCAAGTAAAATTAAAATATATGGTACTGACTGTAGATAAAAAAAATGACGGAGTTTCGTTTGCGGACATATTAATATATTTTTTAAATTTATGACAACTCGTTTGAGCACAAAATTGTGAACAATGAAAACCAGCTTGTGTGTATGTATTGGGGGTCTAGGTGGGTTCTACACGACTGCACGAGACCGGACCGTTGTATTATTAAACTTTGAAGCATAAAAGCTATTTTCAACCATGGTTTCACTTCAGTTCTCATCTATTAGTAACGTTATAATCGTGATCTCTGTGCTCGGCGCCCGCCAAGTACCCGAGTCGTGTTAGACAAGCTTCAATCTCAATGAAATGGATACCAATAAATATGAACATAAAATTATTTTCTTGACTTAATTGTAAACGACTTGATCGTAATTGTAATTAAAATTATTTGTTATTGATCGTTAAAATTGTGATTAATGGAAGCTAAGGAAGCTATGGTAAATTAAATAACCCAGGAAATATTTTTTAAGCCATTCAGTCTATGACAGCAGAATATGATTATAAACTGAAATTCCTAAGCCTTATACCTAAAGTGTGAAGGAAGATGTTATATGAGCGTAATAATTTTCCACCATCGGTATAATGACCAATTAGAAAATGTAGAGAACACAGGTTATATATGTGGCTAAATTATTTGAAAAAAGGTTACAATTTTTCGTAAATTTTGTGTGTAGGTAAACGAGTATTATAGCCCCTTTGCAACCCTCTCGTAAAAAAATCTTAGATCCGCCACTGAACTTTTTCTTACCAAGCCACACGCATATTGTATATCACTCATCTGCTTCGAGACAGTGAAATATCATTAATCATTAAGCACGAGTCAAAATATAAGGTACACATACATCCGGACCGCCGGACAGCAATGTCGATGATTTTGCGCCACCTTATTCATTCTGTTGTCTACCCCAAAAACATGCTCTGCTTGCAGCGGGGCACGGGCCTCGTTTGTAACTGATGAAAAGGAACATACCGTACAAAACGAATATTTACGGTGGTTTAATAATGACGTTTTATTGCATCGTTGCCACGCTATTCATTCGTGTGTGAGTGAAGGGGTAGCGGCCGGCTCCACGCGCGTGACAGCTGGCGGCGGCGTCGCCGGCTGCGGTAACCATCACTACAGGGGTTGCTGCAACCAGCGGCTCGAGATGACGCCAAATGTGACAATATGTGACAGTATTGATATAAATTATTATTATTATTAAAACGTAATGTGGGGTGAAAAAACATATGTAGGTATCGTACGACCCACAAAAGGGGTTGTTTATTATAACTATAATAATTTTTTTTTTTTACTTGTAATTCGATATAACCGTAATAATATCAAAAACTTTACTATACACAACATTATACCTAGTATATTATATAATTTAGGTATATAAGTACATAGTTATAAATGATTTAAAATGGTAAGAATGGATGTATAATGTTAAAACTATACATTTTTGAAAACCCAACAAGTTACATATTATTTTATGTATAATACTTAGTCATAAGCGCAACTATGGGAGCTGGTTTGTGTGGCTTAGCCTCTCCACCAAAACTTGTAATAGTCCCCCAAAAGAAATTATTCAATTGTTTCCTAAAATAAGTTAATAAACCTTTAAAATTGAACTGTATTTTTATTTTTTTTTTATCTAAAGTTTATAATTATTTTATGGTGCCTATGATAAATATGGTAAATATCATTAGCTGGATGCCTGTACCTATTTGTTTTAAGGAAACGATTTATCGGTATATTGATAAGATTATTATACATTATTTTACAGTATACGAATGCACTAAACTATTATACAGACAGTGAATTGCGGAATATACATGCCCGGAATAAACCAGAATCTCGGAAATTAAATCTTTAATTTCTTATTCAGTTATCATTTCTGTGACACCTATACAGATATACCTATATCATAAAATGTATGACGATTGTCCACTCAAACCATTGGTTACACATTATTATTTAAATATATTAAATTATCATGGACGGTAAGAAAAGTATAAAATAGATAGGTTGGTAAATAATGTAAGAGCGGATATTTTGGCACATCCCTAAAAAAATTATTTTGATTTGTGGCAATGCATATGTATTAAAACAGGTGATCACCACAAACAGTGGAAGTAGTAAAATAATATATAGTAGTTTGAGAATCTGGAGTTATTGAAATGATGCAATGTTAGCAATAGATGTAAATGTACCACTTAAATTTATACCAAGAGCTACAGCGCCAATATATTTTACAGGGAGTTTAGCTGCCTTCCCAAAAACAGGATTGTTGTGAATACCATTTGCCATATTTAACAATACTATATTGCACAGAGTTGACCAGACAAAGAGAGCTGGTATTTAAAAGGTATTAATCATGACCAATGCAAAAGTAAAAAAAAAACAAAGTAGGTATGTCAGCAAGAATAGACCACACAATTCGATTGTGTCAAATTGTCAATCTTCCGCTGAAAATAAAATTATTAGCTAACAATTTAAAGTACAAATATAATAACTTTTTGATTTTTAATAAGTAATCCTTAATTATTGAGAAGTTTAATTGTACCAACACATATTTGGAAATTATCATACATTTTTATTTTCAGGTTTATATTATTATTTTTAATTATGTATTACTTATTATTTAATATATTACATTTTTATTATAATATTTACATTTGTTTGGTATTTTGATAACCTGACCTAATCTGGTCATAATGACATAATGTCTAATAAAAATGGTGTACCTACTAGGTACGAGGTAGCAATATTTTGAGAATGAATAAAATATTCATTATACGAATTACAGTGTAATGTTTTATACTTTTATATATTTGTACACATTCATCATTGAATAATATACCCTTTAATACATTTTATCTCAGAAAAGGCAATTGATTAGAGGGCAGTCTTCAGAATAGGGATCGTATAGTTTATATTTTATACAAACAACTTTTATAATGTGTATATAAAATTTGAATTCAATGATATTATAATATCATTAAATACGAAAAACGATTCTGAGCGGTGACGGTATGTCAGTCTAGGATATTTTAAATTATATTGATATTGTTATTATACGGTAGCTGATAAATTGAACTAATATTATTCATATTATTTAATTATTAACCTAAAATTATCAGTGATGCTGGAAAAATATCATAATATATACTTTTACTCGTTAATATTGATTTTAATATGTAATTTCGTCGAAATTTGAACTTAAATGTCTGTAAAAAATAACTATGTTTATATATTTTTTAGATTTTTTGATTACAGTATGTAATATTTATTAGAATCTATGTTTTAAATTTTCAATCCTTAGTTGTAAAAACTAAACATTTTACAATAATTGTTTAATTACAATGATTGATAATTTTCGAAATTTTGATGAATTTTGTCAAAATTCAAACTTTAAATGATCATAAAAAAATGTGTGTCTATGTATTTTTAATATTTTTCAATTGCTATTGAAACAATATATCAGGAGCTTTGTATTAAATTTTCATTATTTTTTATTTTTTCAACAAATAAAAATTTATCGGTATTTATATAAAAAAAACTAAAAAAATTTAAAATTTAAATGGTCCGTGAAAAGCTCAAAAACAGTCAAAATATATTCAAAATTAGATGGTGTATAGAAAATTCTAATATAAACATTCAGTTAAATTTTTAAGTATCTACAGTTATTCATTTTTGAATTGCAACAAAATAAGAAAATCGCTACATGAGAAATCGAGTGAATATCTAATCTTGTAAAAATTTGAACTTAAAATGCTCATAAAAATTTATTTTGACTTACTTATAAACATTTTTTCATTGATAAAATTAGGCAAACTTATGAGGAATCTTGTATTACATTTTCCAAACTTAGATTTAAAAAGAAAAATTTTTATGAATTTCTAACTCAAAATAATTTGCACATTTTCGTGATTTTTACGTATTTTGGCAATATTTGAACTTTAAATGCTTAAAAAAAAAAATTGTGACAACGGATTTTTAATATTTTTCTTATATTATTGTAACAATATTCTAGGAGCTTTGTATTAAATTTTCAAGATTTTTTACCCATCAAATAAAATTTTATTGACATTTATAGAAAAAAAAACTAAAAAATTGGACACTGAAAATGTCCATTAACAGCTCAAAATAAGGCAGAATATTTTGAAAATGCTATGGTATGTAGAAAAGCTTATTTAAACATTTGGTCAAAATTTGATGTATATACTTTCGTTTCTTTTAGAGTTACTTCAAAAACCAAAATCGTTTTTTCCTTAATTTATCATTTGTTTTCACGGCGCTCATGAAAACTACTGGGAAATTTTGACTTTTGACCCCCCAAAGTACCAACTAGATTCACTTTCCTATCAGAAAAGGTACTATTGAAGAAAATCGAAGCATTTTTACTGTCCTAAAACGTGATGACAGACACAAAAATAAAAAAAAATAAAAAAAAAAACACATATCATTGTAAAATCAATACATTCATCGCTCCACTCAGAATGTAAAATGATTTTGTAGTTAAGAATTGATGAAATTTTCGAATTTCATAGCAAAGGATTAATAATTTAAAACAAGGGTCCACGTAAGTAGGTTATTCTGCAACTAAAAAATATCAAAAATATAAACACACATTTTTTTATAGTTATTTTATGATCAAATTTGGACAAAATTATAGGTGCTTTCGTATACAATTATACTATATGAACATCTATTCCACTTGCTATAGGTAGTCTTACTACTTTTCACCTTTTATGTTAACTATTTAACTAGGTATTTAAATTAATTTTTTGTTATTCTTTTAGTTTTAATGTATAGATCACATAATAATTGTATGTTAAATATGAAGGATTTTTATGTACCAGACTTTTTATCATCATAATTCGTTTTTTATAATTGTAATATTTGTACAAAATCTTTTGACGATTAAATAAATAAAATAATAATAATATTCTTCTTTAACGTTATTTCTCTATAATAAATATATATATATTTCTCTACATAGATTTACTAAATCTAAAAATATTTACTATAGAAATACTTGCAGGCGTATAACGAGCAGATTGACTTGGATAATTGATAATGGCCTTCTCTTAGGTATAGTAACCAGAAAGTTGTTCGTATAGTTCGTTTTACTTTAATAGTTTAACCATACACGCCGTTAACGTATATTTTAACGAATAATAATTTAGGCTTTTGCATAGCGTTTTTTTTGTTGTAAAGAGTTTCTCGTTCTAACCTATGCTGGCTATATAGATTTCTGCTGTATTATAAAAGTATAAAGTTTAACATGATGGTAAAGGTGCAGATTGATAAACTATTATACATACGTATATATTATACGTAATATGTTTCTATTGTAACTGGTTGCAGATAACAGATTTCTAATTTATTTATTTGAAATTTAAATAAAATATAATATATCAGTATATTGTTTCGCTGGCTTTAGGATTATTATTGAGAATATTTTAAGGTTTTTTTTAGAGCATATTAGGAGTAAGGCCGTAACTTGAACACATTTTCGAGAGGGTCTTAGATATACCCAAATATTTTCATGCATTACAAATACATAGCGTATTATATGTATGCGTTATATATGTATACAATTTTAAATTCAATATTTATAAAGTATGAAATTTAGCAGTCATTTTT
>JANEHU010004246.1:0-33401 GCA_027563435.1 Nasonovia ribisnigri | reverse complement strand
AAAAAAAATAATAAGAAAAATCCAGAAAAAATAGTAATAAAAAAAATAAGTAAAATTTAAGTACTAAAAAAATTTATAATTTATCAATACTTAAACTATCACAAAATATGTAAAATATTAAAAAAAAATTAATAATTATTAAAATATAGGTAGAAAAAAATAAAAAAAGCTTAAATTCAATGAAAAATCCCAAAAAAAAATATTAAGAAAAATCCAGAAAAAATAGCAATAAAAAAAATCCAGAAAAAAATAAGTAAAATTCAAGTACTAAAAAAATTTAAATAAAAAAGTTTATTATTTATTTAAACCTGAATTATCACAGTATGTAAAATATTCAAAAAAAAAAAATTGCATAACATTTTAAGGAAATTCCAGAAAAAAAATAATAATAATAATTATTAAAATATAATTTAATATAATTAATATTGAAGCATAACAATATGCAAATTATTCAATTCGAGTAAAATGCATACATTCTATAAAAAATGCAGACAGAAAAATATAATAATAAATTTAAGTAAAGTAAAATTAATAAAAAATATTTAAAAAAATGTACGATTTATTAATTCTTAAACTATCACAAAATATGTAAAATATTCAAAAAAAAAAAAAAACAAAATAAACAAAATTCTAACAAAAATTCTTAAATTCTATGAAGAATCCAAAAAAAATAAAATAAGAATTGAAAAATAATTATTAAAATATAGGTAGAAAAAAAAATAACAAAAATGCTTAAATTCTATGAAAAATCAAAAAAAAAAAATAAGAAATGAAAAATAATTATTAAAATATAGGTAGAAAACAAAATAGTTAAAAATAAGTAAAATTTATGTACTAAAAAATTTAGGAAAAAAATTTATGATTTATCAATACATAAACTATCACAAAATACGTAAAATATTCAAAAAAAAAAATAACATACAAAAAATTCTAAAAAAAATCCATACAAAAAAAATGAATAATAATTTAAATATAGGTAGAAAAAAAAATTTAAAAAATGTTTGAATTCAATGAAAAATCCAAAAAAAAAATAATAAGAAAAATCCAAAAAATATAGTTATAAAAAAAAAATTCAGAAAAAAAAATAAGTAAAATTTATGTATTAAAAAAATTTAAAAAAAAAATTTATGTGATATCAATTCATAAACTATCACAAACTATGTAAAATATTCAAAAAAAAAATAAAATACAAAAAATTCTAAGAAAAATCCAGACAAAAAAATTGAATAATAATTAAAATATAGGTAGAAAATAATGTAAAAAAGAAATGCTCCAATTCTAAGAGAAATCCAGAAAAAAAATAAGTTAAATTTAAGTACTAAAAAAGTTTAAAAAAATAAGGTATCATTTATTTATACATGATTTATCACTGTATGTAAAACATTCAATTAAAAAAAAAATTGCATAAAAATTTAAGAAAATTCCAGACAAATAAAATTAATAATAATTAAAATATAGGTAGAAAAAAAATGCTTAAATTCTAAGAAAAATCCAGAAAAAAAATATTAAGAAAAATCCAAAAAAAAAAAAATAATTACTAAAATTTAAGTTCTAAAAATGCTATGAAAATAGTTGTGGGTGGCTATTACAAGTTTTGGGCTGCTAAGCCTCTTTTAGCCACCCCCTAGTTGCGCGTGGGTCAGAGAGAGAAATAAGTGGTGCGCTAAAAATCAGACATCCTATTAAGTGTCATCAAGTTGATGAAGCTGTTGATTGTTGACGTTTAACATTAACTGTGGTATTTATATGATTGGATGTAAATGTAATTACTAATAAGTAATGATGATAAGTAGTGAAAACCGGGGTACAATGAGACACATATTGGTAACGGTGTAGTAATAATAGAGATCTCCTGAAAATATACGTACAAATTGTTTAAACATTAAAACCAAATTTATAAAATATTAATTTATGAAAAAATATATTACTTAAAGTATTATTATTATAAATTATATAAAACTATGGACTTATCTTAAAGTGTCCCATGTCTCACTGTACTAATATAGGTAATTCTATATTTTTTGCTTCCTAATTTCTGTTAAAATACTAGGAAAATGTAATAAGTATAATTGCTTTATTTGAGCTTTTACTTATAATATCTTCGTCAAAAATGATTGTAGAAAGCTAGGTACATTTGGAGTTTAATTTAACTAATATATTCTAGTTTTGATTAGCTGAGTGTAACTAACACTAAGTTGACACTAATAATCTAAAAAAATCAAATTCTGCTCCAAGTATAGCACTTCTACGGTACTTGGTATAAATAATGGTTCCTACTAAACAAAAAAATAATAGTGGATCTTTAAGGAAAATTTAAAGAAAAAACACAGTCTCTCTTTCAAATTATGCCGTCTGCAAAATATCTAAATTAATCATTAGTACCTAAATTGATTGAGTATTTCACATTTATCGAAAAGAGACTATAAAAAAAATATAGTGGTGCGAGGCCACACTCAAAATGAAGAAACGACGAAAAAGTGTACGTATCGGCCGGTGTTGCTATCTCCCGGATGGGTGACCACCCGGGATTTTTAGCAACAAATCCTTGCCACACATAAACACACATATTTTAACATATTAGGTAAATATATAAAAAGTATGATTGTGTTAGTCGAAAAATCTTGTGCAAACGATATCGTCTTCTATTTTCCCTAACTGTACAAATGCTGTAAATCAATGAAATCAGAAATATTGTTACAAAAGAGAGACTGTCGTTACTTGATTTATAATTTTGTCTTAAATATAATATTTCTGTTGCGAATCTGGGCTTTAAATATCAGAGGATGGTGGCAGAGATGCGCTTTTGTATTATAAGAAGAAATATTTGTTCACACTGGGTGACCAAAAGGACCACCCTCCAGACAATGCTTCGATATAAGTATTTTTACACGTGTGGGGTGTTTGGCAGAATTCTTATTGGGCAGCCGTAGGTTTCTGCAATGCCCGGGCGGGGGATGGCGGTCTATCACTCCAGACACCGTGACTTGCCCGGAGCGAAAAACGCCTTATCCACTCGGCTACACCGTCCCCAATATAAGTATAAAATAAAGTTATTCGAATACGTTATAAAGTTGCTCCAAATCTCAAAACTTTCCTAGTATTTTAAAAACCATATGAAGCTAAAAAAAAAATCATTAAAAATGTTGCTTAAAAGAAGTGTTTTCACCAACATGTGTTATCTCCTGCAAGTGTGTCTAACACGTGCAAAAAAAAATTAAACATTAATTCAGCAGTTATCATTGAAATTCTTAGTTTTAAATAATAATTATATCACCAATATTAAAAATTATATGATCTGCTGAAATTGATACCCACTTGTAAGACGGAGACGATACATGCTGATAAATTATTAATATAATTATTACTTTTACAATATTTACATCCAATCATACTTTCAAGTTGTGATCACAGTTAATGTAGCAACCTTAGATCATATACTATGAATGGGCCCTTATCCCGGTAAACTGTAGCACATATTAGTAAAAATGGTCTCTGACAATGGTCTCTACATGTGCGAAGGAGAAATCACACAGGTTTAATTATGTGAATTGATATTGACCAAAAAAAAATGTCAGAGACTCGTAGCTTATGTGTGCTTCAAATTGTTTACACGGGTAAACTGGCCATGGTATATGATCTAAGGTGCTCTAAGAAGTCAGCAACCAACGGCTCAACTTGATAAAAAAACACTTAAGCTCGGCAACAACTCAGGATCTTTTTATTCAAAGTGTCCTAATAAGTCATAAGGAGGTTACTTAGGTAATTCTATAGTTAGTTGAAGCTATGGTGATGGTAGGCAACTATTATCATTGGTCATGAGCTGTGCATTGTTCTTTTTCAACTAACTATCAAAGTATTCGATATTGTAAACATATGAATGAAGGAAAATATTTAAATATTATTCTTAAAGTGAGTTTAGGTTAGGTAAGGGTAGGGTAAAATATCATAACCTAACTAATTATAATAATATTTAACCACGTCCTTAATGCCAGCCAGTTAGCGTTGTACCAGTAAAATTGAAAACTTTAAATACAGCCTATGTATTAGGTACCATAGTAATTTCTATAAACATTTTTTCTTGTTCCATAAAAAGTATTTGCCTGCGGGCTGTAAAACGTGGGGATCCCCTTCCAATTTTTTTTATCAATTTAAATCTTGTAGATATATCTAAACTATTTTTTTAAACATCAACAAAATGTGGTGTCATATTTTTTTTTTTAATTTTTTCTTGCTCCTTCAAATCTATTTGCCTGCGGGCTCCCACGTTCCCCTTCAAATTTTTTTTATCAATTTAAATCTTGTAGATATTTCTAAACTATTTTTTTAAACATCAACATATGGTGCCATATTTTTTTTTTTAAATTTTTTTCTTGCTCCTTCAAATCTATTGGCCTGCGGGCTCCCACGTTCGCATTCAAAATTTTTCTTATCAATTTAAATCATAGATATTTCTAAATAATTTTTTTTTACATCAACAAAATATGGTGCCATATTTTTTTTCTAAATTTTTTTCTTGCTCCTTCAAATCTATTTGCCTGCGGGTTCCCACGTTCCCCTTCAACATTTTTTTTAATCAATTAAAATCAGATATTTCTAAACTATTTTTTTAAACATCAATATATAGTAACATATTTTTTTTTTAAAATTTTTTTCTTGCTCCATCAAATCTATTTGCCTGCGGGCTCCCACGTTCCCCTTCAACATTTTTTTAATCAATTTAAATCTTGTAGATATTTCTAAACTATTTTTTTAAACATCAACAAAATGTGGTGCCATATTTTTTTTTTTAAATTTTTTTCTTGCTCCTTCAAATCTATTTGCCTGCGGGCTACCACGCCCCCCTTCAACATTTTTTTTATCAATTTAAATCTTGTAGATATTTCTAAACTATTTTTTTAAACATCAACATATGGTGGCATATTTTTTTTTTAAAATTTTTTCTTGCTCCTTCAAATCTATTGGCCTGCGGGCTCCCACGTTCCCCTTCAACATTTTTTTTATCAATTTAAATCTTGTAGATATTTCTAAACTATTTTTTTAAACATCAACAAAATATGGTGCCATATTTTTTTTTAAAATTTTTTTCTTGCTCCTTCAAATCTATTTGCCTGCGGGCTCCCATGTTCCCCTTCAAATTTTTTTTTATCAATTTAAATCAGATATTTCTAATTTATTTTTTTAAACATCAACATATAGTAACATATTTTTTTTTTTAAATTTTTTTCTTGCTCCTTCAAATCTATTTGCCTGCGGGCTCCCACGTTCCCCTTCAAAATTTTTTTTATCAATTCAAATCTTGTAGATATTTCTAAACTATTTTTTTAAACATCAACAAAATGTGGTGCCATATTTTTTTTTTCTAAATTTTGTTCTTGCTCCTTTAAAACTATTTGTTTGCGGGCTCCCACGTTTCTCTTCAAATTTTTTTTTTATCAATTTAAATCAGATATTTCTAATTTATTTTTTTAAACATCAAAATATGGTGCCATATTTTTTTTTTAAATTTTTTTCTTGATCCTTCAAATCTATTTGCCTGCGGGCTCCCACGTTCCCCTTCAAATTTTTTTTATCAATTTAAATCTTGTAGATATTTCTAAACTATTTTTTTAAACATCAACAAAATGTGGTGCCATATTTTTTTTTTTAAATTTTTTTCTTGCTCCTTCAAATCTATTTGCCTGCGGGCTCCCACGTTCCCCTTCAACATTTTTTTTATCAATTTAAATCTTGTAGATATTTCTAAACTATTTTTTTAAACATCAACAAAATATGGTGCCATATTCCTTTAAGAAATATCCATAGGTTTATCCATATAAATATATATTCCTAGATATTTCTTTAAGAGAAGAAAATATTATCTATTTTAAACGACATAAAAATCTCATATTTTAAGAGAATATAAATGAGGCCTGTACTTATGACTTATAATTTAGTATATATATTTCTATAAATTAAACTAAAATGTTTATGTCTACTTCAAGTACCTGTTGCATGCACCTATTAATTATTATAATATTTCTACGACCTGGAACATGAAAAACTATTATGGCGTTTGTATTATTCGATCTCTCGTATTTTATACATTTTGAATTCGGAACTAAAATATTTAATTTAATTTAAAAAAGTAAATTTGAGCTCCAAATATATATAAAACAAACTTACATTCAAACATCGATTCTTTCAGCATTCATCGGAATCCGTGACGTATTCACTATAGCTACGACGTCACTCTGAAAACGCTCCAGATACATATCTGAAAATATTGTGATTTGTGAAAAATAAAACCATACGAAGTATATTTTTTGTTCATGTCAGTTTCGTTTATTAAAATTTTAGAATTTTTTATCGACTGTGTCTTCCGCATCGACTTTGACAATTGCCATAGATTATAAATAATAGATATTATATTGCACATCAATATGATGAATCCACAGATGTAATAAAATGCAACTTTTTACATCAAAGAGTTCCGTGTTAAGGAACAATTTGATGGTATCTAGATATTAGAAGCATATAGGCATATTTATTTTTATTAATCTTTAAGTAAAACTGTGATTATAAATAAATTTAATTTCTGATTTTTAGAGTTAATTTACATTTTATAATAAACACATCAAATTGACAGTATATATACCAACTATAATACCAACTAGATTCATAAAATTTTAAGTTTAACAATTTAACCGAATACTGTCTAATTTAAAATTAATAATAATTAGGTATTTAATATGTTCATTTTAATAAATATTGTATTGGGTATATTTTATATTTTATAATGATGTGTGATTAGAATGATGCGTGTTTATAATTTTTATAACCTATTTTTTTTTGTGTCTCTGGCTTTGATTTTTAAATTCAGTTACTTTTCTTTTCCGATGGGAAAGTGAATTTAGTTGATGCATTCGGGAAGTCTTAATTTAAAATTCCTCGTAGATTACAAACGTCTGGATAAAGAAAAAACAATCAAGAAATACTGGTATTTTTACGCAAAATTGTTTTTGGGCAAAATCGATTTTGGTTCTTGGTGTAACTCTAAAATATGTACCGTAGTCCGTAGATACATGAAATTTTCACTGAATGTTTATATTAGCATTTTATATACACCAAAAATTATTTTGACCCGTGTTGTGCTATTTATAGGCATACCAAATTTTTGATAGTTAAGTTTTTTTTTTATAACTTAGATTTGAAAATGATACAAGATTTCTTATAAGTTTTTCTATTTTTATAAAAAAAAATGTAGGTACTTAATTTAAAATTAATATTTGTGGGTTCTTAAGTATATTTTGATATACAAATATGATAATATCCAATATTATGCAAAGAATATTAATTCAACTAAATATAACGTATTAAAAATAACAATATAAAATGTCATAGTCTGACAAGCCGTCTCCCGGTGACCGCTCTGAATTGTTTTTCGTATACAATGATATTACCTAACTATAGGTATTTACAACATCATTGAGTTTAAATTTAACACCAAATATTACAGTGTCCCCCTTGTAACCTTCTGTACAGCACAGCATCACCTACTTACCCGCTTATTTTGATTTTAAGCTATTCAAGAATATTTAAAATTTCCTCATTTTATTTCCGATAGATATTAATAAAAATATGTTTTCTTCAAAAATCCCTAGTAAATGTAATACAAAATTCCTCATGATGTATTTATTCATTATTTTTTTCTATACACACACACACAACGCAATTTTCAAAATACTTCAACTAATTTTTAGCTTTTATTTTGCGAGACATAAGAACGCCTGTGTGTGGCATGTTCAACACAATTTATAATTAAGTGTATAAATATATTATTATTATATTCTACGACCTGCATGTACCTACCGTCGTCACCTGTGCTTACGTATTTTATAAGCACGTAAAATACGCATCTACGTCACCCGAGTAGCAGATAAACTAAATAAACTAAACCCGTGGCAATAAATATTAATTTTAAGACTAAAGCGTAAATGTAATGTAAGCCCTTAAAGAATAGGTAATTAAACTTACGAATATGTCGACTCTTCGGGTTGAATATAGGTGTGCCATATCTTGGTACAGATTCCATATCAAAGAACTGCTATTTCTTCATCCATCTTCATCTCGCACTGAACTGATAGTATCGAGATATTTTATGAAATTAACTTGAGCAGAATGAAATATATGAATAAATGTTGTATAGGTACAAAATTACTGTTTAACGACTTGTCTGTTCATTGTTCGCCTATTAATTTTTTTTTGTTCATTGAAATTAATAGAACTGCGAATCGTCTCCGACGAATGACCAGGATTGGCGTTTGCCATAGATGATAGATATTATGATATGACATCGTCATCAGTTTTCAATTTTCTTACTTCTTTGGATGAGACCATTCATTTTTATTACATATTTGAAAATAGAATATTATTCGGAGTATTTAAATCTATAAAACTAATAACAAGGAACTCTGTAGGTATAATATGTTAATTAGCTATGCATTTTTGTTGACAGTCCGTTTTTTTTTATAATTCCAACGCCTGAATCCAATTTTACAAAAATATGAAGTATTTATAAATCAATATACAAGTAAATAAAAAAGGTATAAACAAATTATGTGAAAAAATTTTTTCATAACTTCTAACACCAAATATTAAATAGAGACCCACAAAAAAATTAAGCCAACTAAAATTTTACGCCCAGGGATCAATCCCCGGCTCCCCCCCCCTAGTTCCACCTCTGGTAGTTAGCAATTTTGCGTTTTTTCGCATTCGCACAATGATCTATTTTCCGCCATTATAACGAATTTTACAATTATTTTTTTCCAAAACCATGTAATTCAACGTTTTAAAAACGATGGTGCAAAAATTAATTGTCGTAGATTATTAGTTTTGAAGTAATAGACTAATTAAATCTAGTTTAACAGAGTAAGTACTATTTTACAGTATTGGCAATGATTACACGTTTTGCGGCACTCGTCGCTGCGCTCCTCTCCACAAATCGAAAATAACCCTCGACTTGCTATGCACCACGATTGCATAAACGATTTTAAACAGTGTTGTTAACTCACAAAACATAAATACACAATAAATGGAGAATACAGATAAAAATATACCTATTATTATCTACCTCAATGCAAACAAAACAAATATATTAAGTAATTAAGCATTTTTTAGTATATTTTCAATAAAATGCAATAAAAGATATACTTGGCATCAGATTCTGCTTGACGCCCTTCAAAATTTAGCGCTCTATAGGCAATTGTCTATACTGCCTATACGTTAATCCGGCCCTGGCAACACCGCCTCAAGTAGGTCACAGGGTAAGTTATGTCGTAGTATATATAATGGGCACTGGGCAGTGATTATACATTTTGCGGCACTTGTCGCTGCGTCAATTCCAAGGTTTCAAAAAAAAAAGGTGAACAATTCCCGTGGCCGCTAAACTAGATCAAATTAGACCGCCAAATTCTGTCACCATTGTTCTTCAATAGTTAATATAAGTAGGTAAATTCAATAAAAAAAATCGAAAATTTTGCTTGGGGTGGTAAAGTGCATTTTAGCCTAAATAATAAATTATTGCGTTTATATTAATTATAAATTATGTCATACGAATAAATAAAAATAATAAACAATAATTGTTTTCACGACGAATTATTTCCACCGGGAGATTACATATTTATGTAGGTACCAGATTGTACCTATTGTAATTATTGTAATTATACAATATAATATTGTAGTCTATCAATATGAGCTAAATAAAAAAGATCGTAAATGCAAATAGATGTATATCTGGTTGTAAGGCCGTAACTGGAAAAAAATTTCGGGGGGGGGGGGGGGTCTAATATTTTTTTAAATATAGATACTAAACACTTCATTTTTACGTTAAAAATATAAAATTTTATTATTATCATTATAAAAAACATAAGTCATTATTATAATATTCAATTTACATAAACATAATAGTTGATTATTTATATACATATAGACTTATTCACATTACTTAAAAGCACAAATTAAAAAAAGATAAAATATAAAATACAATTTTTTCAATATTAAATTTACAAAATAATTATTAATTTATAGTCTATATGTATAACCATGCAATATGTTGACTATTTTATATTAGTAAAATAGCTCTATCTTTTTGAAGAGCAAATTTATTCAGGACGTCTTCGGGATCCACTTTGATATTTCTATGAACACTTAATAATGCTAGGCCATTTAGACGGTTTTGTCCAATAGCATTTCGCAAAAATGTCTTCATCCGTTTCAGCGTTGAGAACGTTCTCTCGGGTGTTGCAGTTGAAACTGGTAATGCAGCTAAAACTTTTAATAAAAAATATATACACGGAAATAAATCAGAATTACAATTGTTTAATGTTTCAACGGCTGTACTAGGACGATCGTTCTGTGAATGTGAGATCCATTTCCTATTCCATAGTTTAATTTCTGTTTGTAATAAATCCATATCTAGATACTCAGAATACCTATAAATTAAAATATGGAGCTGATATTGCAACGTTATGACAAATTTTTGGTATTAATAAATATAAAGAAGACAAAACTGTTTTGTGTTTTGAAAATCTATCTTTTAGTTGTTGAATAAAATCGTCATAAAAAGGAATAGCAATAGCTATACGGAAATATTCTTCTGTAGAGTTAACATTAACGTTATTTCTATTTTTTTGACGTCCAACTAGTCTTGGCATTTTTATCCTAACCTAACCAGACTGGTTGCTAACGTTACAATAAGATTATTTTCAGATATAACTTATATCATGTTATGTCTACCGATTTTGATGGACATTTTACCATGACTAACCAGTTTATATTATAATATAATTTTTATACAAAACTTTTTAAGGCACATATAATATAGAATGATTAATGAATTACCTATAGGCACCTTTATAGCTAATTGCAGTCTACAAACGATACAAATATTTTGTGAAAGTGCAGAATCTTTTCTTTTTACAAGTTTTACTAATCATGTTTTCTACTTGTATTTAACATTTTAACTAATAGTTAATCATTTTGTGAATTATTCCTGTTAATAATTTGTAAAATAAGTGCCTAAGGGGGACAATATTTAAAAATTTAAATCTAACAGTATATGTGCACTTTGTTAGCTATAATTTGCAACAGTACGGGTTTAGATATTATGTATTCAATGTTTTGTAAATAAACAATCCTTGTAATATTACAATATTATCATGCCACGAATCAGGACACCCCCCGCCTTGAATAGGTCGGCGAGATTGTATAGGAGCCCGAGATTTTGATTTCGACCTAACACATCCTTTTGTGCAGATCTATTATTTGGTAAGAGCGAAACGACAGTAATTGTTTCATTTTGATTTCAAATTAATAATATTTTATTTTCCATTTACAGTTTTCACTTTCATTCTCAAAAACCAACCAAAAACTAAAAATGGGCGCAGAAAAATTATCCATGACCATCGTCGTTGTCGGATAAGTCCAATCTACCGAGGCCATCAAATCGATCGCCAAAGACTAGGTAGTTAGGTAGTTGGGTTATACTTATATAGTAACACGTCTACGTAAAGTATAAATATATTTTGAATATAGTACCTACGTCTACAGTCAATACTGTATAATATGGAGGTATTATAGTCCAGCTAGACTAATATATTCAATATTCATATAGTTAGCACTATATAGGTATACAGGGATAGGTTTGATAGAAAAGACTAAAAGAGTTATATTTTTGGATAGGGAGGTACATAAAATATATAACATTTATAGGTTTAGAAAAATCGTATTGTATATTTTGCATACATTTTTTTTTATAAATAAAGGCTTATAATTATTCTTGTGATACAAAATCAGTTTTGTATACACATGTATTATAGCTGTGTACAGTAAATACCTATGTATTTACCTATATTTATAATTAATTCTGTCAGTCTGTTAACTGTTTATGCGTAATATAAATCCGAATGCTTCAATCGGTCGACATCAAATTTTCTTTACGCATCTTTTTCATTGTCATCATCCTGGGCACATTATAATATATAAAATAACATTTTGAAAAAAAAACAAGTAATCGGAAAGTATAGTCAGTAAAAACCATAGATGTTTAAACTACAGGACAAGGAATTGCAACAGTAACAAGTCACATTTATAAATCATCAGTATCATACCATATTGTTTTGTTAATAACTACAGCTGTAGGTGCATGCAATTAATATATATTATGTATTACCTCCCGTTCATATAGTATTCCTCGTCAATCTAATTTTATGAAAATGTATAACTTCCAATTACCAATGCAACAGCGCATCGATTGATATTTTTGACTATGTTGACTTCATCAATGTCTTTGATAAAACAAGTTGCATTTTATTATATCTGTGGATTTATCATATTTATGTAATATATAATATCTAGCTTTTACATTCTATGGCAATTTCCAAATTTGTTACCGAAGACACAGTCGATTAAAAATTCACAAATTTCAATAAGGAAAGCAGACATGAACTTTTTGTTAAAAAAAAATACACTGCGTTCCGTATGGTTTTATTTTTGATAAATCACAATATTTTCAGTTCTGTATCTGGAGTGTTTCCACATCGGCGTCGCAGTGCACACACGTTACGGATTCCGCCGAATGAGTCGATCAGTCGATGTTTAATGTAAGTTTGTTTTCATATTGTTTCGGGGCTTAAATTTACTTTTAAGACTTCAAATAAATATTTAATGTCATGAAAAATGTACTATCTAAATGTTGTAGACGTATATATTGTAGTTCGAAGCTCAAAATGTATAAAATACAAGAGATCGAATAATACAAAGTACAAACGCCGTCGTCGTTTTTCTAGTCCCCTGTCGTAGAATAATTATAATTATTAGATACTTGAAATAGACCTACGTTTTAGTTTAAATTATAGAAATACATGTTATAACTGATACAGATGATTGTAAATTCTCTCGATTTTAATGACCCGTAAACTCCCCCTAAGGTAAGCTCTCCTGAGTCCCGGGTTTACTCCAGTACTACTTGCCGGGAACATGTAATCTCTCCCGGGTCTACTTCAGCAATACTAAATTCCATTTAAAAAAAGTAAATTATACAATAATAAAAATCAATGTATTTAGTTTCCGTGGGCTAAAATTATAAAATTATAGAAAAAATACAAATAAAATAAATCAAATATACATTTAAATTTCATTAAAAAAAAAGTCAATTGTACCAAAATAATAATAAAAAATAACGCTTTTCACCGCTGTAGTATATTATAGTAAAAATACCTACTTAACATTTAAATTTACCTTTTATGTTAATATAGAGTTTATAGAAAACTTGAGGTACTTTTGTTGGTGTTTATAGTCTATTATTATTTGTGATATGATATTTTCTTTATTTAATTTTGTTTATTGTAACTTTGAATTTGTATGTACACTTTAGTTCAAAAATCTTCACAAATGTGTGTTGTTTTTGAGGTTGAGATGATGCTGAAGCCCTGCACAGCTATAATACATAGTGTAGCAATACAGTTTAAAACAACTCGGGAGTTTTTACACATTTCCTTCAGGTAAACTTAATATTGACCCGGGAGAGTTTACCACCATCGCCCCATAAGTCATAAATATTAACTAATAATTATTAGTAACAAATCTTTGTATAAACTATTAAAATACAAACGAACAATTCATTTATACGTTTAATGTTAATAAATCAATATAAAACAACAACAATACAACAATCAAATAAAAATTAGTACACCAGTATAAGGAACTGCAGGTGATGTTTTAAAAATTTACCCAAAATGATTAATAAAACTTCTATTTTATATGGAATAGATCAATGCGTTTTCCATATCATATATTTGTATTTAAATTCGACTCTCAAGTTCTAGACTCCCGTATATAATTGATACATAAAGAATTGTTATCGTCGTTAGGTGTAAAACTAATAAATCTTTGAATAAAATTGTTTTAAGAATAATAATTGGGAGATACCTATATAGTAATATTTCACTATAGGTACCTAGGTAAAATAAAAACTAACCCACCAATGGATTATTTACAAATAAACTAACATTATTTTTAGACCATATTATTGTTGAACATATTACGCACTGAAAAAAAAATTAATTTAAATATTTGTCTGTATCATTATAATTTAAATTTCAAATCATCAACTATCTTGGTTATTAAAAATATCAAATTTCAATAATAAAACATTTGTAAACACGTTTCCTCTTTGATATGACAAGATTATATGTATTACCTATAATGTTATATCTGTGGATTCAACATATTGACGTAATACAATTTCCTTCATCTATGGCAATTGACAAAACCGTTGAAGAGTACGTAGTCGGTTATCGATTCTAAAATTTCAAAAAGTTCAGTGGATATGAGCACAAAATAAAATTCATTCCGTACTGTTTTATTTTTTATAAAATTTTATTATTTTACATTTTTGGTTCAAATAAGATTTTCATGACAGTAGCGGCTTACTGTGTGCGCGACACGGATTTTGCCAAAAAAGTCGATATATCTACGTAAGTTTTATTCATATATTTTTGGAGCTTAAATTAAACTTTTAGACTTAAAATAAATATTTAATTCCACGCACAAAGTGCTACCCGCTGTTCATTCGTACACATATTTTATTTCCGAACGCACAATACATAAAATACATGAGATTAAATAATCCTACCGTCATCGTGTTATGCTGCGCCCCGATCGTAAAATAGTACCAATTAATACATAATTTAGGTACATTAAATGGACATACATTTAAGCCAAATTTACAGAAATTCATGTTATAAGTCATAAGATACAATTTTAACTGGTCATTTTTTTTTCAAAATCTAATGTTTCCAATCCTGTTGATTAATTCAACGTAACATACGTAACTCTTATTTTTCACATACTTTTATATCATATATGGGTACCAACGTATAATCTTGTACCTACACCTAAAAAAATAGAACTTGCGTTACCTATACAATTTTAATATTTAATATTATTGTATGTTTAAACGTTATTTGATTTTGTTTCGTATAACCTTGTTACATTTTTAAACATTATTCAATTTGTTTGTTTTTGTTGAACGTTCTAAATACATTTTAACCTGTACATTTTTTTTAAAATAAATTCTATTTTTGCATAATTAAAAATACTTATGTAAAACGTATTATTAATCAACTAGCTAGTTAGTGTTAGTTTAGCTTTAGGTATTAAGTTAACGACTTCAGTAAGCTATAAAGAAATAAATACAGTATAATATTATGTAATACCTACTTAAAACAAACTCAAATATTTGTTCATATTAGTATTGTTTGGTACTCTAAAAACAAAAATGTAATGGCATAAATGAGTTAGAAAATCTTAATCTTGATTTCAAATTATAATAGTAATAAAAATTTATATCTGTTTTATAAATCGTTTATTGAACCAATATTATCAAAAAAAAAAAAAATTACACAAGATATTACAATTCTAGAATATTGAAATTATTTAAACAGACTTTCATTTAAACGAAACTGATATGAACATAAAATATACTACGTTTCGTATGGTGTTATTCTTCACAAATTACAAAATTTTCAGATATGTATCTTGAGCGTTTTCAGAGTAACGTCGTAGCTTAGTGTTCACGTCACGGATTCCGACGAATGCCGAAAGAATCGATGTTTAAAATATTATGTAAGTTTGGTTTTTATTTATTTTATTTTCAAATTTACTTCTAAAAGTTAAATTAAATATTTAATGTCACTAAAAATGTGCTATCCAAGTGTTGTAGACGAATATTTTAGTTCCTAGTTCGAATAATATAAACGCCGTAATCGTTTATTATATATAGTTAATATATGTTTCGGTGTCATTTTAGTACGCCGATTTGCTAGAATGTTAATCTGACTCAGAAGATACAATTTTAATTTAATGATGTCAATTGTTTTCCAAATCCATTGTTATAAGTTATAGATAACTATTAACTTAGTGTAACATACTTAACTACTAATATTCACCTAATATATCTATATTTAAATAACGTAGTACATCATACACGTATGCGTTACCTATATTGTTTCCTTAAGAATACAACATTAATTATTATTTTTTTTTCATATATAGGTAGGTACATTACAAAACTCTAATTTATTGAAATCAGATTTATTTTTATTTTCTTCAATACAATGTATCAACAATTATTAATTAATATCTACCTATAATTGATTGAAATAAAATAAACTTTAAACTTAAAGATTTAAATTTAAATTATAGACTTTAATAAATAATATTGTGTTTAAAGTACCTACCTATAATTTATTTTACGATTAGGCATGTGTACAGTACCTTTAACAGCTAGTAACTTAAATTCATTTTTCCAAAATATTAAATTTAAATATGTCATCGTGTATATAAATTATAATGATATACCTACTCTAAAGATTTTATATAATATCTACGAATATTATTTTTAAATTACAACAAAATAACTAAATTTGTTATTCTTGGAACTATATATAAGAATCTTTGTTTATTGCAAAAAAAGTTGAATATCCTTACAACTTAGCAATTTGTAAATTTTTAATTTGATAAATCTTTAAATGGAACTTTAAATACTTATAAAAAAAAAATCGTCCCTACTGATATTTATTATTTCTCAACTGTTATTATAACTTCTTGTATTACATTGTCATATGGCAAACAAAGAAAATGTTGTACGAATATCTGACTACAAAATATTATGCAAATGTCGAAATTATGATGAATTTTTTAAAAATTTGAACTTTTAAAGCCTGTATAAAAAGTCCGATAAGTATTACCAATCACAAAGATTTGTGTAAATGTAAAAGAATATGATATGATTTATCAATAGAGTATAGACCGTATACTTACTTTTTTTTTTTATTGAGCTTAAGTCCTGCAATTATGGCCATTACCCACGGTTAGTTGAAACACACGTTTTTGTATGAGTGGCAAGGACTCGTTGCTAAAAATCCCGGCTGGTCACCCATCCGGGAACTAGCAACGCCGGCCGATACGTACACTCAGAGCGTTTCCGCAATTGACTGTACACACCGCGCCATACAAAACCATTAGACCGTATATACTCTATAGGTAGGTACCGATGAGTATATAAGTTCTATGGATTTATCATATTAAATCGTCTATGGCAATCGACAATTGTCGACATTCGTCGGAGACGATTAACGATTCTAATAATTTCAGTGAACAAAAAAAATAAAATAAGCCAACAATAGACAGTACGTTAAACATAATGTTATCATCTTAAAATATACCTTATTTATAACACGAACCCTCACATTTTGTTACGTTCAGTTTATTTTCATTAAATATTCGATACTTTACAGTTTTAGTTCTGAGCGAGATGAAGACGGATGAAGATAGCCGTTTCTTCAAGACCGGTGAATATACTGTACGTCTGCACTGCTAGGTTTCACCGGAAGAGTCGATGTTTACGCGTAAGTTTGTTTTCATATTATTTTGGGGTTTAAATTTACTTATTAGAGTTAAATTAAATAAACTGGTAAATTTTTTATGAATTTCTATCTAAACATAGTTTGCACATTGTCGTGATTTTTACGTATGTTGTCAATATTTAAACTTTAAATGGTTATAAAAAAAATTTGTGACAACAGATTTTAATATTTTTCATATATTAATGTAACACTATATTAAGAGCCTTGTGTTAAATTTTCAAGTTTTTACCCCACAAATAAAGTTTTATAGAAATATATAGAAAAAGAACCTAAAAAAATTGGAAAATGAAAATGTCCGGTAACAGCTCAAAATATATCAGAATATTTTGAAAATGCTAGGGTGTGTAGAAAATATAAGCACAATAGTATACAACAATACGTATATAAGCATTCGGTCCAAATGTCATGTATATACAGTCATTTCTTTTAGAGTTACTTCAAAAACCAAAATCGATTTGGTCAAAAATCGGTTTTTCGTAAAAATTGCAGTTTTTTCCTTAAATTTGTCATTTGTTTCTCTCGGCGCTCATGAAAACTACTGGGAAATTTTTACCCCTCAAAGTACCACCAACAAGATTCACTTTCCTATCAGAAAAGCTACTATTGAAGAAAATTGAAGCATTTTCCTGCCCTAAAAGGTGATGACAGACACAAAAATAAAAAATGAATATCAATTAAATAAAAAATAATAAAAAAAAAAAACACACATCATTGTAAAATCAATACATTCATCACTCCACTCAGAATCTAATACAAACCAACAACATAATATAATAGTTAGATATATAATATGTGTAACGACGTGTAGGTCATAAGAATATTGTTGAACATTTTAGTGCAGGCTACATGTTATTTCAGAGATGGTATTCGTCAGTGAAAATTTGCCAACTAGGAATAATAATGTATTATTATAAGCAGATGAATAGCGTGTAAACGTTGCAGTATTTCGAAGACTAGTTGAATATCAGATTTTGGTTCGGACACAGGGTATGTACCTATTTATTTTTTCAGTAGTTTTCTTTTTTATCAGGTATTGTTCATTGATCAGGGTGTGTATTTCCCTCAACTTTTTAAATTATTTTTATTTTAACTACTGGTATAATAACACTATTCCAGCCATGAATAAAGTCGTGATAAAAATTAGGAAATTAGTCAGGTACGATATTTTTAAGTGTAGGTTAGTGGAGTTGCGAGAGGTTGTGAATGAGTTTGTGAGAGAGGTTGTGAGAGAGGTGATGAGAGCGATTGTGAGAGAGGTTTTGAGAGAGATTGTGAGACAGGTAGTGAGACAAGTTGTGAGAGAAGTTTCGAGAGAGGTTGTGAGAGAGGTTTTGAGAGAGATTGTGACACAGGTAGTGAGACAAGTTGTGAGAGAAGTTATGAGAGAGTTTGTGAGGAGGTTTTGAGAGAGGTTGAGAGAGTTATAAATGTTGGGGGAAAGAGAGGGGTGAGAGGAGAGAATAATATTTAAATATTATCTTTCATTGTTATGTTTACAATATTGAATACATATATAGTTAGTAGGAAATGATCATTGGAAACCTTGCGAGTTGTGATGGAAGTCGTCAATCATCACTATAGCGTCAACTAACCATATAAGTTTATCTAACTTACCTTCTTATGAGATAGGATAGAATAAAAAGATCGGTTGCCGGTTAGGATGTCAGCGCACTATTCCATATTTGACCCACGCACAAACAAACAAAATAATAAT
Organism: Nasonovia ribisnigri; assembly: GCA_027563435.1. Lineage (NCBI taxonomy): Eukaryota > Metazoa > Arthropoda > Insecta > Hemiptera > Aphididae > Nasonovia > Nasonovia ribisnigri. The sequence goes on along the minus strand of JANEHU010004246.1, from coordinate 14,222 downwards.
AATAATAATAAGTTATGTCTAGGTAGTAAAAAAATAAAAAAATAAAAATTTAACAAATATTTTAATATTTGAAGTACTAAAATATGCAAAATATGAACTACAAACAAAAATTCATAAAATAAATAAGAAAAATTCAGACATGTACAAAAAAATAATTTTTAAGTTAAGTCAAGGTAATAAAAATTTTTAAAAAAAGTTTATGAAATAATTAATATCAAAGTATAACAAAATGCAAAATATTCAATTAAAAAAAATGCAAAAAATTATTATAAAAATCCAAAGACAGACAAGAAAATAATAATTTAAGTTTAATTAATAATCAAATGTATGATTTATTAATACTTAAATTATCAAAATATGTGAAATATTCAATATATTATATAATACAAAAAAATAAAATTTAAAAATAAACTTTAATCCCGGCCACTGGGAAAAAAAATAATCAACGGTGAAAGAATTATATAATATTAAAATTGGGTAATGGTTAAATTGAATAATAAGTAATATAAAAGTAGTGAAAAAATTAAAATAAAAGTTTATGATTTGTTAATACCTTAAGTATCACAAAATGTAAAATATCCACTACAGAAAAAGCATACAATTCTAAGAAAAATCAAGAGAAAAAAAAAAGTAAAAAAAAATTTAAAAAAAAGTTTATGATTTGTTAATACTTTAAGTTATAAAGGTTAAAAAATATCCAATACCAAAATAATAATTTAAAATTATAAGAGAAATCTAAAGGCACACAAAAAAAAAATAATAATAATTAAGTATAATTAATAAAGAAATGTAAAAAAAAAAAATGTGTAATTTATTAATTTTTAAATTATCACAATATGCAAAATATTCAAAATATATAATATAAAAAAATAATATTTAATTCCAGCACTGGAAAAAATAATAATTCATTAGTGAAAGAGTTATATAATACTAAAGTTGGGTAATGGTTAAATTCAATCTATGAACACTCACCCAGTGACGGTTCTTGCGCACGGCTAGGCTGTGTGAGCATTAAGGTCGAAAAAATGAAAATAGTTGTGGGGGAGGCTATTACAAGTTTTGGCATGCTAAGCCTCTCTTAGCCACCCCCTAGTTGTGCGTGGGTCAGAGAGAGAAATAAGTGGTGCGCAAAAATCAGACATCCTATTAAGTGTCATCAAGTTGATGAAGCTGTTGATTGTTGACATTTAACATTAACTGTGGTCGGTATGATTGGAAGTAAATATAATTAGTAATAAGTAATGATGATGAGTAGTGGAAACCGGAGTACATTGAGACGCATATCAGTAAAGATGTAGTAATAATAGAGATCTCCCAAAATAATATGTACAAAAAGTTCAAACATTAAAACCAACTTTATAAAATATTTATTTATGAAAAAATATAGTACTGAAATTATTATTGTTATTATAAATTATATAAAACCATGAACTATTGACTTATTTTAGCATGTCCCATGTCTCACTGTCCATAATATAGGTAATTCTATATTTTTCGCTTAATAATTTCTGTTAAAATACTAGGAAAATGTAATAAGTATAATTGCTAAACTTGAGCTTTTACTTATAATATATTCATAAAAAATTATAATGGAAGGCTAGGCACCGTTATTTCACATAAAATAGGTACATTTGGAGTTTAATTTAACTAATATAATATTCTAGTTTTGATTGGCTGAGTGTAACTATTGTCTATTTGTAGGCTTAGGTACACTAAATCAAAATCAATAATATTGGTGAGAAGTACTATCTGGAGTGGTGGTGAATCTTTTAACGAAACAAGTCTCTGTTTTTAATTCTTAATTAAGGTAATATTGACTTATTAAAGTTGATGAAGAATATTTATAATGACAACATTATGTTACTGCACAGTTCACACAGTCTCTCTTTCAAATTATGCCGTCTGCAAGATATTAATCTTTAGTATTTAAATTGATTGAGAATTTCACATTTATCGAAAAAGAGACGTATCCAGTCGCCTTATTAGGTCAAGCTGTCAAGCGACTGTTATCTATAAAAAAAAATAAAGTGGTGCTGGGCTACGCTCGAAACAAAGAAACGCTCTGAGTGTACTTATCGGCCGGTATTGCTAGCTCCCGGATGGGTGACCACCCGGGATTTTTAGCAACAAATCCTTGCCATACATAAACACAATTATTTTAAACAATCTTTTCTCAACCATATAAACAACCTACAAAAAAAAAAGGTTAATGCCCATAGTTCAAAATTATTAGGTAAAAATATGTCATATCCTTTAGTCACAATCTTGTGCAAACGATATCGTCTTCTATTTTCCCTAACTGTACAAATCCTAAAAATCAATGAAATCAGAAATATTGTTACAAAAGAGAGACTGTCGTGACTTGATTTATAATTTTGTCTTAATTTTTTATGTTGAGAATCTGGGCTATTAATATCAGAGGATGGAGAAAGAGATGCGCTTTTGTATCATAAGTAGAAATATTTGTTCACGATGTGTGACCAAAACCACCCTCCAGAGAATGCTTCAATATTGGTCTAAAATAAAATTATTGGAATACGTTATAAAGTTGCTCCAAATCTCAAAACTTTCCTTGATTAAATGATCAGCTGAAATGAATACCCACTTGTGAGACGGAGACGATACATGCTGATAAATAATTAATATAATTATGACTTTTCCGCCATCCCTCGCCCAGGCATAGCAGAAACCTTCGGGTGCCCAATCAAAATTCTGCCAAAAAAAAAAAATAAAAATAATGACTTTTACAATATTTACATCCAATCATACTTTCAAGTTGTGATCACAGTTATTGTGTCAACCTTAGATCATATACCATGAATGGCCCTTATCCCGATAATGTGTAGCACATATTAGCGACAATGGTCTCTGACTAAATATATATTGAATTGATATCGATCAAAAAAAATGTCAGAGACCTACGAGTATACCTACCTTATATGTGCTTCAAATTGTTTACAAAGGTAAACTGGGCATGGTATATGATCTAAGGTGTTCTAAGGAGTCAATAATCAACGGCTCAACTTGATAAAAAAACACTTAAGTTCGGCAACCAACTCAGGATCTTTTTATTCAAAGTGTCCTAATAAGTCATAAGGAGGTTAGTTAGGTAAACCTATGGTTAGTTAAAGCTATGGCGATGATAGACGGCTGTCATCACTGGTCGTGAGCTTTGCAATGTTCTTATCCTACTAACTATTAAGATATTCGATATTGAAAACATAACAATGAAAGAAAATATTTAAATATTATTCGTGAGGCTGGGTTAGGATAGGCATGGGTAGGGTAAAATATTAGAACCTAACTAATCATCATAATTTTTAACCACGGTGTAAAGGGCGACCGAGTAGTGTTGTACCAGTATAATTAAAAACTTTAAATACCGCCAATCCTAATTAATTATTTCTTTAACACGAAATATTATAAAAATTAATTTTAATATATTATAACAAAATATAAGTATAAATATTAATTAGGATCGACGGTATTTGGGATGTTTTTGACATTTTAATTTTTTTCTAAATTAATTTTCTTACTCCTTAAAAAGTAATTGCCTGCGGGCTCAAACGTTCCCCTTCATAATTTTTTTCTAAATTTAAATATTTATGATTTACTTATATAGATTTTTTAATCATAAACATCCAGGTGCCATATAATTTTTTTCTAAATTTAATTTTCTTACTCCTTAAAAAGTATTTGCCTGCGGGCTCAAACGTTCCCCTTCAAAAATTTTTTTATCAGATTATATATAATAAATGATTTTTTTTAAAAATTTTACAACCAGTTGCCATATTAATTTTTTTTCTCACTCCTTAAAACGTATTTGCCTGCGGACATAAACGATCCCCTTCAAATTTTTTTTTTCTAAATTTAAATATTAATGATTCACTTATATAAATTTTTTTAACATAAACATCATTGTGCCATCCTAATTTTCTAACTCCTAAAAAGTATTTGCCTGCGGGCTCCAACGTTCCCCTTCATAATTTTTTTTCTAAATTTAAATATTAATGATTTACTTATATAGATTTTTTAAATCATAAACATCCAGGTGCCATATAATTTTTTTCTAAATTTAATTTTCTTACTCCTTAAAAAGTATTTGCCTGCGGGCTCAAACGTTCCCCTTCAAAAATTTTTTTTCTAAATTTAAATATTAATGATTCACTTTTATAGATTTCGTTTGAACATAAACATCTTGGTGCCATATTATTTTTTTTCTAAATTTAATTTTCTTACTGCATAAAAAGTATTTGCCTGCGGGCTCAAACGTTCCCCTTCAAAAAAATTTTTTATCAATAAAAATATTAAAAAATTACTTATATACATTTCGTTTGAATATAAACATCTTGGTGCCATATTAATTTTTTTCTAAATTTAATTTTCTTACTCCTTAAAAAGTATTTGCCTGCGGGCTCAAACGTTCCCCTTCAAAAATTTTTTTTATCAATTAAAATATTAATAATTTACTTCTGATAGATTTTTTAAACATCCAGGTGCCATATAATTTTTTTCTGAATTTAATTTTCTTACTCCTTAAAAAGTATTTGCCTGCGGGCTCCCACTTTCCTCTTCCATATTTTCTTTATCAATTTAATTCTTGTAGATATTTCCAAACGAAATTTGAAACATCAATAACCTAGTGCATATAACTTTTTTCTAAATTAATTTTCTTACTCCTTAAAAAGTAATTGCCTGCGGGCTCAAACGTTCCCCTTCAAAAAAAATTTTTATCAATTAAAATATTAATAATTTACTTATATACATTTCGTTTGAATATAAACATCTTGTTGCCATATTAATTTTTTTCTAAATTTAATTTTCTTACTCCTTAAAAAGTATTTGCCTGCGGGCTCCCACTTTCCTCTACCATATTTTTTTTATCAATTTAATTCTTGTAGATATTTCTAAACCCAATTTGAAGCATCAATAACCTAGTGCATATAACTTTTTTCTAAATTAATTTTCTTACTCCTTAAAAAGTAATTGCCTGCGGGCTCAAACGTTCCCCTTCATAATTTTTTTTCTATATTTAAATATTAATGATTCACTTATATACATTTTTTTAACATAAACATCATTGTGCTATCCTAATTTTTTCACTCCTAAATAGTATTTGCCTGCGGGCTCCAACGTTCCCCTTCAAAAATTTTTTTTCTAAATTTAAATATTAATGATTCACTTATAAAAATTTTTTTAACATAAACATCATTGTGCCATCCTAATTTTCTAACTCCTAAAAAGTATTTGCCTGCGGGCTCAAACGTTCCACTTCATAATTTTTTTTCTAAATTTAAATATTAATGATTTACTTCTGATAGATTTTTTAAACATCCAGGTGCCATATAATTTTTTTCTGAATTTAATTTTCTTACTCCTTAAAAAGTATTTGCAGCGGGCTCAAACGTTCCCCTTCAAAAATTTTTTTTATCAATTAAAATATTAATAATTTACTTCTGATAGATTTTTTAAACATCCAGGTGCCATATAATTTTTTTCTGAATTTAATTTTCTTACTCCTTAAAAAGTATTTGCCTGCGGGCTCCCACTTTCCTCTACCATATTTTCTTTATCAATTTAATTCTTGTAGATATTTCTAAACCCAATTTGAAGCATCAATAACCTAGTGCATATAACTTTTTTCTAAATTAATTTTCTTACTCCTTAAAAAGTAATTGCCTGCGGGCTCAAACCTTCCCCTTCATAATTTTTTTTCTAAATTTAAATATTAATGATTCACTTATATACATTTTTTTAACATAAACATCATTGTGCCATCCTAATTTTTTCACTCCTAAATAGTATTTGCCTGCGGGCTCCAACGTTCCCCTTCAAAAATTTTTTTTGTAAATTTAAATATTAATGATTCACTTATATAAATTTTTTTAACATAAACATCATTGTGCCATCCTAATTTTCTAACTCCTAAAAAGTATTTGCCTGCGGGCTCTAACGTTCCCCTTCATAATTTTTTTTCTAAATTTAAATATTAATGATTTACTTATATAGATTTTTTAAACATAAACATCCAGGTGCCATATAATTTTTTTCTAAATTTAATTTTCTTACTTCTTACAAAGTATTTGCCTGCGGGCTCAAACGTTCTCCTTCAAAATGTTTTTTTCAGATTATACATATATTATTAATGATTTTTTTTTAAAATTTTACAACCTGGTGCCATATTAATTTTTTTTTCTCACACCTTAAAAAGTATTTGCCTGCAGGCTCAAACGATCCCCTTAAAAAAATTTTTTCTCAATTTATATATTAAAGATTTACTTATATAGATTTTTTTAACATAAACATCCGGGTGACATCCTAATTTTCTAACTCCTAAAAAGTATTTGCCTGCGAGCACCAACGTTCCCCTTCATAGTTTTTATTCTAAATTTAAATATTAATGATTTACTTTTATAGATTTTTTAAACATAAACATTCAGGTGCCACAATAATTTTTTTCTAAATTAAATTTTCTTACTCCTTAAAAAGTATTTGCCTGCGGGCTCCAACGTTCCCCTTCAAAAATTTGTTTTATTTATTTAAATATTAATAATTTATTTATGTAGATTTGTTGAAAATTAAAAACCTGAATCATTATTATTTTATTTAAAAAAACAAATTTTTGATGGGGAACGTTGGAGCCCGCGGGCAAATACTTTTTAAGGAGTATGAAATTTACATTTAGAAAAAAATGTATAAGGTATCATGATGTTTATGTTTAAAAATCTATAAAAGTTAATCATAAATATTTAAATTGATAAAATAAAATTTGAAGGGGAACGTTGGAGCCCGCGAGCAAATACTTTATAAGGAGTATGAAAATTAAATTTAGAAAAAAATGTATATGGTATCATGATGTTTATTTTTAAAAAATCTCTAATAGTTAATCATTAATATTTAAATTGATAAAATAAAATTTGAAGGGGAACGTTGGAGCCCGCAGGCAAATACTTTTTAAGTAGTATGAAAATTAAATGTAAAAAAAAGTTAATATGGCACCAGGTTTTTAATTTTCAATAAATCTATATAAATAAATCATTAATATTTAATTTGAAAAAAAAAATTTTTGAAGGGGAACATTGGAGCCCGCAGGCAAAAACTTTTTAAGAAGCAAGAAAAAAAGTTAAGATATTTATATGGTACCAACATGTTTAAGTTTAAAAATCTTTTTAAAAATATTCACAAATATATTGAAGGCGAACGTTGGAGCCCACAGGTAAATACTTTTTAAGGAGTATGAAAATTAAATTTAGAAAAAAATTAATATGGCACCAGGTTTTTGATTTTCAACAAATCTATATAACTAAATCATTAATATTTAAATTGAAAAAGAAAATGGGCGTCAAGTGGATGTCGTTCCGCTGTACAGTAGATTTCAAGTAGGTCACTGTATAGTGTATAATATAATGGATGGTATTAATTTGAATTCAATGATATAATAGCATTGTATACGAAAAACGATTCTGAGCGGAGATGGTATGTCAGTCTAGGATATTTAAATTATATTGATATTGTTATTATACGGTAGCTGGTAAGTTGAATTAATATTATTCATACTATTTAATTATTAACATAAAATTATCAGTGATGCTGGAAAAATATCATACTACCTATATCCCAACCCTCGTTAATATTGATTTTAATATGTAATTTCGGGGTACCATCAAAATCTTGAACTCCAAGACATTGAACGTCGATATCTTGACAACATTATTTTTAAGAATGGCAAAATCTTGAATAAATAATTCCGACAAAATATTGAATATGCAAACTGTTGAATAACATAATCTTGAATAGCATAATCTTGAATTAATAATTCTGATCAAACATTGAATATCCAAACTGTTGATAATGACAAAATCTTGAATGGCAATATCTTGAACGGCAAAATCTTGAATTAATATTTCCGATCTGTTTTTTAAATACATGCCTATAGGAAAAACTATAAGAGTTTTAAAGTTCAGATTAGTAGAGACCTCTAAATCTCGTTTTTGAAGTCGGATACGAATAATCAACTAGGACCAAAGAATATGTAGATTAGAAATGTAAAAATAAAGCAACTTGGTTTAAATTTGAATTTGAATATTTTTTGTTAAAGTAATATAATTCCAAACGTCATTATAGGATGTTTTATATAATAAAATTCCCAATATTCCAATATAAAGAAAATAACTAGTTAGGTTCATACAGGGTTGGGCAAGTTACTCAATTTATTGTAACTGGTACCTAACAATTTAACTCTAAAACTATGTAACTAGTTACAAGTTACTATACATGAGATACTTTAATGTCAAGTAATTAGATAAAAGTTACAGTTATAACTATGTTGTAACAACTTACATTAAAGTTAAAGTTACATTGGTAAATATATAAAGAATTATTGACCAAAAAGGGACTGGGGAAAAAACGTTATGGCTGTTATGTTGAGAAATAAAAAGATAACCAAACCATAACTGTACAACCACTGAATATCCACGGGCCATATTAATATTGTAAAAACCAAAATTAACTAATTTTCAGACCCACATATATGTGTAAATATGATATTCCCAACCCTGGGTACCTACTTATTCAATTCTCACTACAAAACAAAAACCAAAAATAATTTTCAATATTATAATACGTACGTATATCTATATATATAGGTACCTACTTAACGATATTCTTTCGTGTAGACGTTTTACGACGAAAATTTACATTGGCCAGAAATGGCGTGGCTATGCGGTTATAACTTATAAGTTTCTGGATCGGCCATTTTGTTTTTATTCGTAATCAACTATGTTTATAGCTATACATATATTACACCTGCACAATTATAGCTCCGTGGTCTAACGAATTTAGATGTGTAGTTTTTGTATACATATATATTATATATCTACTCGCTTCAAATCATAGTATTGTTTGGGCTCGTATTGCGGACAAATATAATTATTTCGTGCGTTAATAATTATTGTAGCGGTGTGCCAGTGTAAAGCCATATTATAGTTATATATTATTTAGGTATAGGTATATTATTAAAAGTCATGAACAGGAAATAAAATAATATAATCAATATTAATCCATAAATTATTATATTTTGATGTGAAACATCTATAGCCGCACGTAAAACAAATTTCTGGCGTGGCGTCGCCACGCTATATGATGGTGTATATATAGGGAGCCGGTTGAAACGTCGACAGTCAATATATCGACAAGTTAAAATGTCGACAAATTAAATTAAAATAAGTATATAAATTATGTAAATAAAAAAAATATTTTAGGATATAAAAATAAAATGTAATAATAAATAATGTACTACCTAATAAAAATAAAATGTATGACAATAATATGTCAATATGTCGACAAATTAGTATAATAAGTATATAAATTATGTAAATAAAAAAAAATATTTTAGAATATAAAAATAAAGGGAGCCGTTGAAACGTCGACAAATTAAATTAAAATAAGTATAATTAAATAACTAAAATAATATTATAATGTCATATTATAAGCAATCCCTCTTAAAAACTCTATAACTGGAACGTTTCCCTGATTTTGAATTACGTTTTGAATTCTGTCCTCTCGTTGTTCATTTTTCTTTTTTGAATGTGGACGAGGTACTCCACGAAGTATTGACTCAATCATTACTTCTGTATTCTTTTGTTCTTTTTGTAATTCTTTTATTAAGTGGTATACTCCTACGTGTGATTCACCAACAAGACACTCCCAACGTCGATGCCAGGCTTCAATATTATTTTGTGTTCTTGGAATATTCTGATTAAATACAGACCATAATTCTGGTGAAAATAATGGTAATCCTCGAATAAGGTTGCCATTCCGTAGTGTTTTTCGAACTCGACCAAGAACATAGTTATCCTCAAACCACATTATAAGATGTTCCGTGCCAGATTCTTTTTCTAGTTGTTCTTTAATTTCAGCAAATGCTGATGGAATTTCTTCTGGTGGTAAAAAAGCAAGAGCAAGCAAATGACGGACTAGCAAACTAAATTCTTCGTCTTCACCATACTTAATAGAGAGACCAATGGACTGAACTTTTCGCCACATACTTTGTCCCAAATGAAAGAGACATAATCGACTTTGACTAGTTGTGAACTCTTGTTTAACTGCACAAATAGCGGCTTGTTCAAAATCAGTTAAAATATAGTCAGGTTTTAAAACTATATTATTTTCTGATGCATAGTCTTGTAGATCTTGAAACATACGAATATAACATTGTTTAGACTTACTACTCAAAAGAGCAAAAACCAGGGGTAAAATTCGCGCATTTGTATCATGACCAACTGGAGCATGAATTGAATATAACTGGTGGAATATTTTTGGTACTGTTTTAAACGTTCCATCCATTATCCAGTATTTTGCCAATTCGAGCTTACGGAGGTTCGCTAATGTTGTGAATAAAAGTATCTTATCATTTCCAATTTCAGATTCATTAAGAAGAAAAACTTCACCATTTAATGTATGCTTTAATTCTTCGGGTATAAACAGCGAATCCAATGAAGTAGGTTCTGACATTACATTTTGTCGACGCACTCTCTTTATTTGTTGACGCATTGCATCTTTTGAAGGCAATGATTGAACATTATTTATGTCCATCGAAGTATAAATACTTTGAATTATCTGGGCTGGTTTGTCTCTTGAGGTCCCAGCTTTCTGCTTTAATGTTGATAATATTTTTGCAATTTTTGGTTTACTGGCTTCGGGAGCATGATTGTGGTCATTATTTTGACCATATAAATAATGTTTTCCATCTACAAAAATTGTTTGTGCTGATCTTTTACAACCAATGGAAATACGTTGATCGCATCTCCAATAAAATTTATTTTTACGGCGTTGATTTTGAAGGAAAAGATATCCGTGAACATTCAGTTTATCTTGTCCTTTTTGTGACGGTATTAGTTCGCAAATTTCCATTTTTCTATAAAATAAAAATATAAAAATGCTTGTAGTTCGATATTTGAAATTTGTTGTACGTAATTTAAGCAAAAATAAGTAAAGATATATGTTTGTACAAATTAAACTAGCTACTTTTAATTATCTCATAATAATAAAACAAGATGATGGATTAGGTATTACGTATATTACGGACGACAGCGATGGTAACGATAAGATCGCAATAAAAATAGGACTCGCACACAATTTTGTGCATCGTCGTGAATTCGTGCCTAAAAGATTGGATAACTGTACTATATTATACTGTACGTATTGCAGATAGCATTTTTTCCGATAACTGTCACTTATATGTATAGGTATATTATAATATGCCTAATGAAATATTATATTTTAATTTGATTTAAGTTCTTCATAAATTAGTATACCTATATTTATTAACAGTTATATTAAAAAGCTAGTGTTTCAACTTTTCAAGTCGATGTAATTCATGAATTGCTCAAGATAAAATTATGAATAAATACTACTGATATATTATTATAAAAATAATTACCTTATAAATTCAATTAATTCAGCTTGTTGACCCGTTTTAAAATCTGAAGTCTGATTTTTTTTATATTAACAGCACATAGATATTCGTACTTTTTCGTGCTCGTACTAAATCGAAATGATTTCATATCTCTCTTGCACGGGAATCACTATTTATTTTATCGTTATCTGTGTAAACAAAGCTATTAAAGAGCATTCAGTATCCAAAAGAATACCATTAATTTTATCTCAACGTTAAACTATAAACATTATACTATAAAATGTAATCTTCTTTTTCGATAATTTGTACTTGTCGATATATTGACCTGTCGACATTTTGTACTTGTCGGTATATTGACCTGTCGACATTTTGTACTTGTCGATGTTTCGACCGTCGACATTTTAACTTGTCGATATATTGACTGTCGACGTTTCGTACCAGACCCGTATATATACAGTCTATATGCAGTAGTGTGTACTGTGTGGCGACGCGTCGCCATGCGCAACCGACCGCGATTCTCCATAGTGTTGTTTACTACGGTACACATAACCTGTCTTTTACTTGAAAACAAACTATTTTGTTATTTTATTAATAATTATAAAAATTATATATTATTTATCATTATTTTTAAAGTTATCATTAAAATATTCATGAGCTGATTTATGGTATCTAAATTGACTGTAGTTATTTTGAATTTTCGTCGTATTTTCACTTGATTGACCTCTTACATTTTGCTGAGATACTTCAACCACTACATGCTGCATTTCTTCCAAACCAGCTTCACTTCGAGAATCTGTACTTATTTCATCTATTATTGGATAATTAATTATTTCTGTAAATTCGATATTTGGAGAAGTAGATAATTCTGTAATCATTTCTGCATTTTGTAGACGCCTCCTTCTTTCCGCTTCACGTTGTTTCAATTTATCTCTGTTCTGCTCCCTGTATCTTCGTTGACGTTCTCTTTTTTTTTGGAGAGCATTTAGTTCATTACCTTGCTCATTTCTTTGAATGGATAATAGTTGTGTTTTTTCAAAACTAAATGAACTTTGAGCAGTAATTAATTATTTTATATTTAATGAAAATAAATGTTTATTAAATAAACGGTCATTATTTTCTGGAAAAAATCGTAATATTTTATTTTATCATTATTCTATATTTAGTTTATATCGCAATCTGTTCTTTTCAATCATATTACTTTTACAAAATAATGTCGATGTTTCACATCTGCCAGGCGTCCCGTGACGGCTCACATTATTTTTGTTATTTTTCTCTATTAACCTAAGACATCGTTTAGCTTTTTGAAGCTTTTGTCTAACACTGATTCGGACGAATCTCCGAGTAGAAACGCTAGCTTGGAATCGGGGAATGTCCAATGCCACCGTCTCCAGACATATTGCTCAAAGGACAACGAGAGGATCGCGGTGGACTGTCGGACCACGACGCCCCGGGGTTCTCGTTGGGCCGCGACGACGGCGCAGTGCACTACAACGTACGGCCGACTGCGGTTCAACCGGCAGATGCTGTCGACTGAGCAGGAGGATGTGGTCGACGGCGATAATTATGGCAAGCAGCAGCCGCGGGATCAGGATCAACAAGTGGACGAGTCTGACAGTCAGCCTTTGCCGAAGGACCACGATCGCGGAAATGCCGCCCGCGTCCGCCCAAAACCGGCACGTGTTCGTTCTGCAGTTGGTAAGGCGCTCGGCCGGGTGGTTTGGACCATGGAAATCTTGGCCGGAGATCGAGGTGCTAGACGTGTGTGTCGGAGCAGGAGATGGTGACTTGAGGAGGAACTATTAGAAATGACGGTGAAACTGTTGGAAGGGTAAGAAGAGAGACGGTGATGGCATATTTCATTAAGTAGTGCGGAAATTCGTATGCTGAAATCATAGTTTTACCTTAAATTAACAAACTTGATTTTTTTCACATTGTTGTATTATGGTCTATAATAAGACGTGTTAGTTTAATTAGACACTCTTAGTTCATAAATACTGTATACTCATAACTTACTTATATATATGTTGTCATTATTATATTAGCTACTATTTAATTTGGTCATGGGTATTAGGTTGTTCTGTCGCTGCCGGCTTTTGGCCGGCCTGGTTGTAATATATGTAAGTGATGTATTCCATTGTCAAAATATGGTTTCTGGTCACATTTTGTATACAGTTATACAACTACCATGCCTCTCTTCTTACCCTCGTCGTTTCACCGTCACTTTCTTTATATAGTTCCTCCATCGGTTGTCACCATCTCCGGTTCCGACACCAACTCGGGCGCATGCATCTCGATCTGCACAGCCTGGCTTTCTCGTCCGGTCCGCCCGGCCGCTTTTACAACCACTGCTGCAGAACGAACACCGTCGTCGCTCACGGCCGGTTTCGCGGACGCGGGCAGCATTTCTGCTACATATATTAATATATTATGCTTTCGGTGGTCGTTCGGCGGCGGCTGAACTCGTCCAGCTGATCCTGATCCTTTTCCCGCGTCCACGGCTGCTGCAAGTGCCGCCGCTGCATGCCATATTTTATATTTATATCCGCCGTCAAGCCATCCTCCTGCTCCGCCGTCCGATTAGCTTTCGGCCGTGTGTGTTGTAGTGCACCGCCCTGAGCCGTCATCGCGGCCCAACGAGTCCGTGACCAGGTCACCGCAAAAGCCGGTCACGTCTCTCCACATCAGCCCCATGGCATCCCAGTCCAACAGCCCGCCGATAGTCCTCGCGTTGTCCTTGGTGTTACAATATGTCTCGTTATAGGCGCCACTCCAGTTAGGCTCCTCTCCAGTTCCACGGAATGGACAA